>CAEGAE010060153.1:0-42566 GCA_903067095.1 Girardinus metallicus
CGTAAGGGAAAGTTTTGAGTTGATCTGACTTTTCTCCAGCTATGTAGATATATTATTTATGTGTATTAATTTTAATACCTTAAGCTCCAGTACAATATTTTGTTAGATTAATTCCTAAAAGAATTATTTAAAATAGCCCTAATTTAAAGTACAGAAGTGTAAGAAGCCATTTACAGACATCCTGTTTGTTGTATGGAGACATTAAAGCTGTTATGATAGACAGATGTCATGCTGATCATTTTGCTCCATCATCGTTTCATATGTTTGAAATTTGGATTATTTGGACATAAAGGAACTGTCTCTGGTAGGACGTCAATTCATTGCTGCCTCACCGTCTTTTATGGATTATCAAGCTAATGTCAGAAGCTAAAGGCTATTTAAAAGCATCTTTTTTACAGTTTTGTCTTTGCTTTATAACATTTAAAAAACCTACTGATATACACTGACACTTCTCATACACACAGTGTGATATACCCTCTCCTGACAAATAATTAAGGACTAATGACAAGAACGTATAAAAGAGACATTGTAAAAAAAATAAAGTTCAACAGAATCTGATTCAGTAGGTTAAAACTGGGTTATTAGACTCAAATCCTCTGATTCCTTCATTAATCTATACTATATAAGTGTTTGTTCCTATTCTGTTTCAAATAAAGAATTTACATTTCTTTAGGAAGTTTTCCTTATATCTGTGTAAAGAGCATCAAACCATTCTCACTCAAGCATATTATCTTGTGGGAACCCAAACCTCTCATGCCAACTGAAAGAGAATAGAAACAAAAAACACAGCGCCATATCGCTAAAGAAATGTAACTCAAACAGCATTTCAGCCCACATTAAGCACCATTTCTAACATTATCACAGCAGTACTTAGTGATCAAATTTAGTTACCTAATGTAATCTGCTGGTGATTAGGAGGTGCAAGTCTTGCATAAGTAATAGCCCCACTTTCGAGAGTTAAGGAGATTTCACCTTTTGCACAGTTTGAACTTACTGAAACAGAGTGTGTAAAAGAGAAGTGGAGTGAATTATTCCACCAAAAAGGTAGCTTTTGTATTTGTTGTATTTTAACAAACTGATTAATCTGTTTAAATCAAGTCAAGTACCAACTGCTGATCTGTACTTGACCTAAGTATAAATCAATACTTTTCACTCAGTAAAAAGCTGTCAGAAGTGACTTGTATACAGAACCTGTGATTGTGAATATGTGTAACTATACATGAAAGATATAAATGAAATAAATTATCTTCACATTCAGAACCATTTGACAGAATGCTCTCCAAAAACATTTTCACTGGCAGCTATGAGCTACTGCTTTTTTATTATACATCGGAAAGATTTGTTTGTAGTGAGAGGACGTGAGAAAAGATTGGGTTTTTCCTAACCAAAAAAATAACGTTTACTGAGCCACCAAAGGCTTTTAATCCGTATGAAATGCTTCACAGTTCAAAGTAAATGCCAGGGCTTTAGAGCAGAGATTCAGAGCAGTCTGCGAAGCCAGAGTCAAGGAAAGAGGGGCTTTGACTTTTAGTGATCTGATGTCCCTATTTCAAGGGCAGATAAGGCGTTGAGATGTTTGGTATGCAAGGTTTGGTTCGGGGATTTGCCTCAACAAGGACATTCAATGTAAGACCGATGTCACATAAACTAAGAGAAGACACAACATTTCTGATTGTTATGGATTATGTTTCCAGATAGAGAAACCGTTGTAGTGGCTTAAAACTCAGAGGAAAACAACACTAAAACAGAGTCAAAAAGTGTGTGCTTGAGGTGAGCAAACGTACAGTTATTGAGGAACAGCAGAACGGCGAAGCCCAACGTGGAAGTGGCCAGCAGGATTAGGCAGATGTTGCAGGGGATCATGAAGTAGCGCACCACCAGCGACACTTTGTGCTGGTACCTGCGCTCCCGCTCCGGCGCCGGCGAAGGATAGTGGCAGCCGCTCATGCTCCACTCCAGCGACCCCCTCCCCTCCAGGGCGGGGGAGATGACAGGCCGAGGAGAGCGCCGGGGGGCGCCCAGGGACCCGTTAGAAAAAATGGTGGCGATGGGGTGAGGGTGGAAGACAACAAAAACAAAACTAAAAAAACCAAAAAAGGATGAGTAATGGATGCAGTCTCAGCTGCGGTTCCAACCGTGCACTGTCACAGAGACCCGGTGACTGTTTCTGTCAGAGAATCGCGGCGGAAAGCTTTTAGCGATTTGCAGGCGGCACATTTTTCACAGATAATAACATCCATTTGGGGCTAAAGGACAGACGGTGTGAGCGGGGACTCGTACAGCACCCCACCTGTCCGAATGACCTCCATTCCCTCTATCCCCGATGGCAAACACCCAAACTAATGGGAATTTAATGTGCAACTATCTGTATATACTTACAGCACAGATGTGTGTAGATTTAAGTAGGTGGTGATAATGTGCTTTGCAATTTGTGTTACAGAGCTGTTGGCATGGATCTATAAGCTAGAAATGTGTATGTGTATGTGGGTGTTTGGGATTGTCAGATATCCACATGGAAACTTTCCACGGCAGGTCGATGGTAAATCCACAAAAAGAATCCAGTCCTTTCCTCGCTGTGACCCAGACTCGTAATTAGTTGATTGTGAAAGGGGTCAGGGGCTCCTCCAACATCCCTCTCTTCAAAAGACTTCCAGACCAAAACGAGATCCTTCGCATGGGTCAAAAGTATTTCTCAAAGCGAGGGTGGTTTTCCAAGTTCCCTGTGGATGTGGTTCGATGCTCCTTTTTTCAGCTTACAAATAACTCTTTGCGTCCGACGGACTGGCTTCTTTGATTGATGGTCAAGCACAAAAATCCCTCCAATGTTGACATCCTAACTGGAACAAGTTTATATCTGCTGATATATCTGTTGGCTGGGAAGCGTCTGAATGTTTTACTAGGAACACTATGCTCCCAGGAGCAAGGAGAAGACTTGTTTTTCCAACCCGTCGGTCACTGCTCTATGGTTCAGTGCCCTTTTATTTCAAGCAGGTCGTACGGAGGAGGTAAGCCGCTGCCCCCTTCCCCTGCAGCCCTGCCGGCCCCACTGGGGCCAAAAGCAGTTCAGAGGAAGTGTCACAGAGGGGGGAAAAGTTAGACAGGTGAGCAGTTCCACTCACCCGGACAGTCCATAGCTGTCACTGCTTCTGATGTGCAACAAAATAAAGACTGAAAAACACTCAGTGACTGATGTAGATAGAGTCTGGTCGAGTGAAAATTGGTCAAGAAGATCCTTAATTCTCAATTTGTTCTGGTAAGGTCAGGAAAGAAATGCTCATCCTCAGGTAGCCAACATTTACTCCCTCATTCAGCCCTTTGTATACTCCAGTTCATCCATGGGAAGCATCCACCATTCACTGGCCGTACAAACGACAAACTAGGCAGCAGGTTCCCGGAGCGCTGTCAAATCCCCAAAGTAGCAGGTAGCGGTCCCGGTGTCAGCACACTCGGTCGGCCAGCCGGAGCAGCAGGGAGTGAATGAATGAGAGAAGTCAGCGGACAGAAAGCGACAGGCTGCAAGTAAGCGAAAAGGAAGGAGGAGTGCTGGAAGAAGGAAAAGCTGATCCTGACACTTTGGTCCACCTTTTTTTTTCTTCCTGTTTTTGTGGGGAAAACAGTAGTGGCATATCGCTGGGCTTCCCAAACACTCGCCTCCGGAGCAGAGCGCTGGCTTCTCAGCCCCCAGCCAGCAGAATGGATGAGCGCATAATGAGAGAGCGAGAGAGACAGCGTATGAGAGGGAGAGAGAGGGACGGGGGAGTGTATGAGGGGCTGTCTTTAACAAAGGCAGGGAGGGGAGGTGTTGGGAGTCGGAGTTGAGTGAGGGAATAAGAAAAAGCAAGCGAGGATAAAGAATTTTAGGAGGAGTATACTCAAGTCTTGTCAAAGAGAGGAGGGTCTGGGCAAACCGGCAACACGGCAGCAACAAAGCAGAAGACGGCCAAAGACTTGGGAGATGTCAACCAACTCCTCTGTTAGTTTGGAGTCTCATCAGAAGAGAGCCTCGTCCACACAAGCTGGAGAATTTCCACAAAGCCTTAATGAGGCAAACTGAGAAAAATAAAGGGTATGCCAAGAGGAGGAGACTAAGTACATTAAGTCAGTCATGTATAGAAACTCCAAATAGCCCAAACCCACTTGTTTGTGACCCGCTTAGACAAAACAACCAAAACAAAAAACGGAGAAACTCTGCATCTTTTTCACACTTGCAAAATCATATTCTACTAATTAACCATTGGAGATCTTTTCAGCCTCCGCTCAGTGAATAGATTCTTCTTTCCCATATAAATTAACATTAAAGCCATTAATCTGCCAGTGATCAGAGTTGATTGAAGAATTGTCTAATGATCAGTTCTAGTTGTTGTTCAACAAAAGGCTGCTATTCTGTGACTTAGCATTGGTCAAACTGGAAAATGAAATGGTGGCATCTACCGACAGCCATTTTATACCAACCAGTGGTCAACTCGTATGCCAATGTATTGTACACTTTTTCAACAAAAATGTGAAGTTATTTTAAAATTAAAGTTATTTCTACATTTTGCTCAAAGTCTACTATAAAGAAACTTGGAATAATTTGTCATTTGATCAGAACCAAAACAAATGATAATCATAATACATTTTCAATTAATAGCATATAAACTAATAAAATAATGTACGATTTCATATTTTTTATGACCGTTTGTGAAAATGCTGACGTAAAGCATAGACCGGTCCCATATGGAATAAGGAAAAAGCTTATTTACAGGTTCTAAGCGAAAGTTGGAGGCATGAAATTAACAACCTCGTAATTAGGCCCGAGCAGCACAGCACTGCGAAGGCCTATTGTGATCGTACTGTTTCTATTTTTTCTTTTCTCTGCGCAAATGATTTGGCTTTTTGGGGGCTTTATCATATTCAAAAACTCACCAAACTTGACGGACGCATACAGCCAGTGTGAAATTTACATATTTTAAGGTCGCCGCAAAAATTGCGCAGGAAATGGCTCAACAGCGCCACTTAGCAACTTTCAAAATACCTTCTGCTATGACCTTACTTCATCGTCGAGTCATGAAACTTGGTACACTGGTAGAGCTCCCCAAGACGCACAGAAAATACAATTAATGTCATAGTGCAAGTTAAACAGGAAGTCGGACATTTTGAATTGAAGTTCCGATTTTGACCCCATTTTGGCCGTTTACAGCCTTCGCATTTCATCGAACTCCTCTTAGGGATTTCGATTGATCGGCTTCAAATTTGGTCAGTCTGTTCATAAGGCATGGCCGATTAAAAGTTATCAAAACAGTGAGTTTCCGTGCATGCTGAAAGGGCGTTACCAGTGGTCAAAGTTCATCTCCCCATGAAACACAAAACTGTTATATCTCCTACACAAAAACTCACAGAGTCACCAAACTTTCAGTGATTGATCATCATCAGGTGACCTACAACACCCAATGGTCAAATGATGACATCACTTAAGCCACGCCGCTTTAGAACAGGAAGTGTCATGTTTTACTCTGAACGGTCTCTATCTGACCCCTTTGACCTAATCAACATGGAACTGTGTCCAGAGATAGAAAACATGCTGGTGTGATGTGAATTCCAACCTTGACCGGTATCAATAAAGTAGGTGTGCGTGGCGGCGTGGCAAAGTGACCTGTAACGCTGTTGCCATAAATTCCACAGTTTTGAGCCCAGCTGCACCAAACTCACTAGGATGTATCTTTATCTACCCGCTGACAAGAATCCATAACAGTCTATGGTGGGCGTGGCCTAATTTCTCTATAGAGGCACTATAGAGCCTCTATAGGGGGCTCTATAGCCCCTTAGAAATCAGCCCCATGCTTTAACATAGAATTATGAAACTTGATACACATGTGTATCTTGACAGGACCTACAAAAAAGTCTCTTGGAGCCAACAGGAAGTCGGCCATTTTGGATCAAAGCCATAACTTTCTCTGTTTTATAGACATCATATCTGATCGAACTCGTCCTACAGTTTTTCAGATACAGACTCCAGAATCACTCAGCACAATCTTGAGGCATCGAAGGTCAAAAGTTATCAAAAGATTTCTCGTACATCAAAGCATGTGGGTGTGGCTAAGTGTCAAACTTTGATTATTCGCCATGAAACATCAAGGTTCAATAACTTCCCATGCAAGGTCACAGGTGCATTAGACTTCCTATGCCTCACTACAGACCAGTCCTGATCTCATTATCATGTTCAATTGATGAGATCACCAGGTCTCATTAATTGAGACCTGGTGATCTTTTACTCTATCATTTATATGGATTTAATCCTGTGCCAACTGACATAAAATGACATGATGAACTCTGTCAATAGTGGCTGAACCATGTGGGCGTGGCCGAATGGCGAATTTCAATCCCTCACTATAAGCATACGGTCGTGTCTAAATCACACATGCACCATCCGATCGGCACCAAACTGGATATGTATGACTTTTGTTCACGTCTAAAGAGCCCGATAGCATTAAATTGTAATTTGACTCCACTGCGCCCGCTAGGTTAATCCATCAGATAGATTTCCTCGTTACATCAGCCTGATGCGTATCGCCTGGCGGATGAGCGCGGGAACTGCGCAAGAGCTTCTGGGGTGGCGAGCGGGCGGCGGCGCTGGAACTTCCGTGGTGCTGAGCTGCAAGGGGCGCCCGACGCTGCTTGCGGCTTTAATTTTATTTATTTCCTGTTGGATTCAAAACTATTACCTGTCAGTAAACATAAGCCCTGACTAAAAATAATTTGAATTCATGGGTCAGAACACCAAAACAAACCAAAAAATTCTCTTCCTCTTCTAAATGACCAACATTTAGAAGAAGATATGTCCACTTTTTTGAACCGCCAGTCAAAAAATATGTTTTGAGAAGATGTAAACTTTCCAGAAGCATTATATTTTTGTGTTTACATCATAGCATAACACGACCCTGCTAGTTTAAAGAAACTCCACAACAGCAAGCACAGATGCAAGGCGGCATCAGTCATCAATTATTTATGTGTTTTCTTTCCAACTCTTTCCCTTTCAGCCCCCACCAATGGCTCACACACATTAAACACACATCCACACAGCAGTGCTAACCTGAACACAATCAGCATCTCAAGGAAGATCCGTAGCTCTTACTGTCAGCGGCTCTCTGTCAGCCTGCAGCCCACAGTCTCAACATGGAGGCATCACAGTAACAGGTAGGCCGTCCTGTTTCACACTCATTTATCTCTTTGACGGTGTGTTTGTTCCCAGGCTCACGGTGAGCTCGGTGGAGCAGGGGGTTAGCCTGCCCCTAGGGGTCGAAAGTTCAGCACCCCTCCAACCATTCAGAGTATCTCAGCTCTATTCCAACACAATACTAGCAGACAGTCATCAGCTCTCATGTTGGAAAACAACCTGATTGATGAGTGAGAAGCAAAAAAGAACCATCTGCTCTTTCTGAAGCATTTTTTAATCTCTGTGTTTTAAATACTCAACAAATGCATGAAGCAATAACAACACAGAGCAGAGAAAAAAGCAACATCAATCATGTTAAATTGGAAACGACGTGCAGCTTCTCCCAGCAGAGGGCAGCGAGGAGACGCTCGCCTCTCCCTGCTGCCACGACCCAAATAAAATCTTCCATTGACATCAAAGCTCAGCTGCTTTGATCCATTTTTAATGCCACAAGTATACCAGAAGGTTAACATCTCTCTCCGAATGCTTTGAAATAGCAATTTCCATTAAGGGAGCCAAAGGAGCTGCTTTCTTGTTTAATGGTCTGGCAGGAGAGATATCTGTGTGCCGGAGCGCGTGTGTGTGTGGGGGTGTGTGCGCGCACACGTGTGTGTGTGAAATTTGTCTTGTTCAATAACTGATTGGCAGTTATGCTTCAATCAACGATTGCTGTATGCGTGTGTGTGTGTGAAGTTGGCCAGCGTTCTTCACAGAAAACAGTAGCTGCCCTTGCAGAATGACAGGATTTTCCCATAACAGTCTAAATTATTATAAGTTGAATGAAAAAAGAAAATATTTCCACTGAGATTTACTTCACAGCATCAAAAGGGAGGAAATTTAACTTTTCTTATGCATTTTCTGCGCAGAGTTACGAGTCATTTGGTTTGTTTTTCAATGCAGGATCTATATCACTCCCTAAAATAAAAACATGTTCCAAATCTTCCTCTTTTGTTATACCAGGTGAATTTTATCAGGTCATTTTCTCACATAAAATCTCGGAGCTACTCCTTCTGCCGGCAGCAATCAGCAGCCTGAATAGCAAATTTACATCAGCACCTTTCAGAATCGCCATGCTGATTCACAGGAAGTAGCTTGCAAAAAATTGCAAAGGTGAGTACGCACTCGCTGGATGAATGTCTGAAAAAATAAAAAGCATTATGTAGACTGGAAGAAATTTCATGACAGAAAACGTTACTGAAGCTATTTTGAAAGAGCAAAATGTTCCACTTTCTTCTACAGTTCCTCCTGAACATATCGCTAGCCATTCAACAGGATCATTCATTTTAGTTTATCGTGACTTTATGTGATAGATTGGCAAAAGTAATGTAGAAATATCAAGTGGAAGGAAAATTACAGGTTTTTTTTATCTTAACAGTGTTATGTGCTCTGGAGGAGCAAAAAAGGAGAAAAAGTCTGCTAATAGGATAACTATTAATTCAATTCAACTATATTTTATTAATTCCAATGTGATATTAAATGCTGTTGGAGCTTTAATTACTCAACCCTTTTCAAAGTGTTGTTATGTAGATGATGATGGCTGTAAGTAGCAGCTCTAAAGAAGCTTCTGACTGAAGACAGTGCTATTTTACAGCTGTCTAATAGGAGGATGTCAGGTTGTTCATAAACTTTAGAATCATCTCTAAAGTTTCTACAGTCGTCCCCAAAACAAAACCAGCCTTTTTCAACAGGCTAAGACTTTTTAAAGGGCTGGTATCAAGTGCTTCGCAGACACAAGCAACTAAATATGTTAACTTAAAAATGCTTTATATAAAATTGTGAATTAAAAGAAATTTGACTTTGTAATTTAACACCTTAAAATTGGGTCTCTGTTTCTTTAAAAACTCCTGTTCTTTCTGAAGATCTGTGTCCAGGAAGTCATCCCAACATGGCTCCTCTCTTAACCCTTTAACGATGTTTTTACCAGCGTTGCTCGGAGCAGTAGCTCCTCTGTTGAGCTCAACAGTTCCACCAGGTGTTTGCCAATTGCTGCTGAAGTCTGAAGGAGCTGAGTGGGATGGCATTGTCAAAATATAAAGCTAAATCAGATGAAATATGTTTGTTCTATTTTTCAAAAAAGAATGTCCAAAAATTCAAATGAATGATGAACTTCTTTAGTCAAACACAGGGAGGGGTCTCCAACCTCTGGCTCCAGGGCCACCAGTGGTTCTTCAGACCCTCTAGTGTGGCTCCAAAAGCTTTCATCAAAAATGATGAAGAATTTAGCAAAGTTTTAAACGTAAAGGTAATAAATAAAATCTAGTCTTAGTAGTTTAATGAGAGGAGTTTTTTTGCGAGGTAATTTTTTGTCTTAATATTGCAAACTGCATGGTTTTGTTGTTGTTATGTTCTATAAAATCTGGATGTTTCAATAGAGAAAGTTATATCAATTCATGTCAAGGGTAATGAATTAAAACCTAAAAAAGTTTTTGTCAAATTTATATATTGAGACAGATTTCCAGGAGTAGATATTGTAAAAATAATCATGTTTACTATTGTGAATCAGTTTGTAATTTTGAATAATGCATGGTAAAAATCCTGCTCTGCTGTTAAATCCTCCACAGCAGGATTTAACGTTGTCAGTGAATGCACTGCCACCCATTAGAGTGGGATGCCGTCCATTTTTCAAAGCGGGCGCTATCAAAAGCGAGGCTGCTGCCATCACTAATGGCATTAGAGATTATTCTTTCCCGCTGTCCATTGTAAACGAGCATTTTAATGATGTTGATGAAAAGGATGAAGTCTGTGAAAATTTAGAACAGAATTGGTAATTGCCGGTCCGTTGGACCACTCCACTGCTCGGCTTCGCTCATTTCAAAGACAGTCAACTGTTCTGTCGTTTTGTGCTTTACAGCACAGAATATGTATAGATCATAACAAATCAGCTTTAATTACATTTACTAGAGCATGCAGAGGCCATTAACAGCCATTTCCTGGGTTTTTATGGGTCTGTTGCCCAACATAACATCACTTGGTCTAATTTCTTTCATCCGACTGCTAAAGGACATCAGAAGGCCATGTTGAGTTCTTCATGCGCATCGAGCCATGCAACAGAGCAAAGCGGTGGGAAGCCAATGATCTGCTACTCAGTGGGCCATGGCGGCACGGCACTAACAGGTGGGCCAGATGTCTCTCTGTGGTATTAACTCCAATCATCATAAGTCAGATTTCATTGTGCCGTCCAGCAGATTCCCAGACTTCCCACTCCTCAGGCCTACAAGCTGAGCAGCATTCAGTCACCAACATGGAGGCCAGGGCTCTGCACAGCTGTGTGTGACTAAACACATTAACCTTTGCTCTCTGATAAACTCCCATAAAGAGCAAAACAACAGGCTGCCTGATGGAGAAGGGATGGATATCAAGGAGCCTGGTTAGGGCTGGGAAATATGGACTTACAATTATATCACAATCATTTTTATTGCTATTATGATGACAATACAAATGATGACTAAAAAACATATTTAATTGCATTTTAATTAAGTAACTGTATGTTACAGTTACCTAACTGTAACATACAGTTACATTCACAATGCCAGAAACACAAACTGGAAAAACATTACCATTTTTAACAGCTGCACACAGTAACTACATTTAATCATATTTTACTGATATTTATTGATACTCTCATGGAAAAAATGGTAAAAACAACATTTCTGATCATACTGTCATTTCTATTTCTTCTTTGGCATAATTAATTGAAATTTATTGACATAACAATAAATCAAAATTCTTGTAAGAAGTTTTTTACAATAAATGATACAATAAATGTTCACCTCTAACTAACTGCATGAGTAAGGAACTGAAACTGAAATGTAACATGGACATTAAGCTGATGGGGCTACGAAGGAAACATTTTCAGACCACATGAAAAACCATTGTGATCTTTATGGGCTTTGATACATATACAAGTAAAAAAAAGCAAAACTGGAGAATAATTTAAGATTAAGGAATAACAGTTTAAGTTTCAAAATTAGTCAAATGTTTTCAGAATCAAAATTAACTTTAATCTGTGGGTGTAAACAGGGAATTTATGCAGAAATAGCAAATCAGAATATTTAACAAAAAACACTCAGTTGTCATATTACGTATTTTCCAGGCACAATCAAGTAACTATGTCACCTTAATATATAAAAGATGAATATATCAAACATGTGGGGCTGCACAGCGGCGCAGTTGGTAGAGCTGTTGCCTTGCAGCATGAAGGTTTTGGGTTCGATTCCCGGCCCGGGGTCTTTCTGCATGGAGTTTGCATGTTCTCCCTGTGCATGGTGGGTTTTCTCCAGGTACTCCGGCTTCCTCTCACAGTCCAAAAACATGACTGTCAGGTTAATTGGCCTCTCCAAATTGTCCCTAGGTGTGAGTGTGTGTGCATGTTTGTTTGTCCTGTTTGTCTCTGTGTTGCGACAGACCGGTGACCTGTCCAGGGTGACCCCGCCTCTCACCCGGAACGTGGCTGGAGAGGCAGCAGCACCTCCCGACCCCATTAAAGGACAAGGGTGTTAGAAAATGGATGGATATCAAACATGACTTAAAATAAACTTGACTTTGCAATGTAAAGCCTTGAAATTGGGCCTCTGTGTCTTTAAGAAGCCTCCAGGAAGTCATCACAACAATGTTCCTCCATTCAGCCTTTAAATGACAAGTCGCTCAGCATATGTTCAGTTCCTCCAGGTGTTTGTTAATTGCTGCTGCCACTAGTCTGGAGGAGGAAGCTCAGCTGGAACCTGCATCATTTCTGTCAGACTCCAGTGGTTTCCCTTTATTGATCTGTCAGTCGGCTGGACCAGTCAACGTCCTGATATTAAGTCAGTGTATGTGAGTCATGCCACATGGCGATGATCCCCCTCCCCAACTAATTGCATGGGTTTCTAGCCGTGTATGATGGTTAATGTTGGAAAATAACTGGATCTGTCTCACACGAGACTCAAATATTCCTCCTGCTGCCAGTGATCAGCTGGGTCCGATGACTGCAGCTGGCTAAAATCCTGATGCTTTTCCCTGCAGTAGTTCTGACTAAAGTTATGTAATAACACTCACCGTCAGTCAGCTGTGTATGATGGCAGACATGTTAAAAACAAACCAGACACCGTCCTGTCACACTCATTTTTAGTTTAAGAAGAAACTAATGATAAAAAAGATTATTTACTGTGAAAACACCTTTCTATAGATGGTCTGTTTTTGTGTATGTTTAAATAAATAAAAATCACAATATTTATTAACAAGATTTTTTCTTATTTAACTTTCTTAATTTGTGTTTCTGGGTTGCTCTGATGCATTATTAACCTGATGGCCCTAGAGCTGACCAAAGCCACAGAAATGAAGCAAAGACAGAAAATAGATGGATGGTTCAGTTATACTCAATATAACTTTAGATAAGTGGAAAAGTCTGAACATAATAAATAATGTAACAAATAAAGCAGACTTTTGCCAGATTCAGTCATTTTGTTTTTTTACAGTAAGACAGATACAACTAAAAAGAAAGAAAGATTTCTCAAAGAAAACTCATTTTTGTTGTGTTTTCTTAACTAAAATAATCTCAGAGATCTCAAAGAAAATTACTTTTACACATCGAAATTAAAATTAATCAGATTAATCAAAATTCTAATCTAGTAATAGATTAGATTTTTTTGTTGAAATTCATCTGAAGAAAATCTGAATTTGAACAAAAATAAATTATTACAATATTTGTTAGCTTGTGGGGAATCATTTTCTCTTTTCGTCATGGTTTCATTTTCACACTGGAAGAGATTCATCAATAAAATTTTGATCTGTGAGAACAAAAAGCTCCACAACATGAGTGAACAAAGAGTTATTAAAGCTGAATGTTACTGACAACATCAGCCTCCAGTTTTTGTTTCCTTCATCAAAATGTCTGTGAGCTTTAAATACACCTCATGGGTTCGGTTCCATCCAGCCCGACACATTTTATGAAGAAGCCATGATATCTGAGCAGATCTGGCCTCCATGTTGGCTCAGTGACGCCGCGCTTCTCTGTGATGTTTTCTGTGACAGTCAGACGAGCCGGGTCGGCACGCTGCTGGGCTCCTCACACTGACTCACTGCCACTCTCTGCTCAGCGCTGGCTGTTGCCTGCTGTTCAATGCGATGCTGTTACAAGTGAGAACCAACCCAGAATATTTCCTCAATCCTTCTGTCCTCCTAAGCTGCTGTTTGTGTCGTTAAGCAGCAGAATAACATAGAGAAGCCTGATCTGTCCATCCTGCTAACACTGCCTGGCTGTCCAGAGGGGAGGCGGCATCTTCAGCTCACATCAGCCAACCTACAACTGACCTGTTTCCAGCTCATGCTGACCCAGCTCTTTGCCTCGGGCCTGAACCGGGCCCTGTCCGCTGCTGGAAGATCATTTTAATATTCCTGTTGTTGTCTCCTGCAGCAGAAGTGCTAATGGACCCAAGACTGCTGTCTACTGACCTCCCACCTTCACTTCCCATTGGCCTTCTAAATGAACAGGAACTAATTCAGGCAGAAATAAATTCCTATTAAATGCCTCTGATTTTCTAACCCGCAACAACAGTGATTACAGAATGTAATATCCTCTCCGCTCGGCCGCCTCGCCCTGTTTACTCGCTTTTCGGCACTGACATTTGTCCATTAATAGCAATGTAAGGAAATTATTCTAGTGTACTGGCACAGACAGAAAATTAATGAAAGAAACGGCAAAAGGCAGACTGACAGGAAGAGAAGCAGGGAGGAGGAGAGCAACCTGGGAGCCTGGCTGCTGTATGCAGAGCTAGCAGAGAGTGACACTTCTCCATGTGGCTGGCATATGGAGCCAATTGTGCTCCTAGCCACAGGATGGCTAGGAGCAGAGAATCAGACCAAGAGTGGCTGGCTCTGACAGCCTTTACACTGGAACGGACAGGCGCAGGGAGCTCAGGGTGATACAGATGTCAATCTCAGGCCAAAACCACCATCTGTCACCAAGAGTCAGCCAAGCTGTGCTAGCCAGGCCACACATAGAAAGTAGAGGGAGAATCACTATAAACTGCCATCAGGAACAAAAACAGAAGACAGATGTACAGAAGGAGAAAAGATTTCCTCTGAATAAATTGACAAGTAACACTTTTCTTTCCGATTGTCAGATTTCCTTCATTTGAATGTTTTACGTACTCTTGCACTGTTAGCATCCGCTCAGTGTTAACACTTTTATGTATGGCAATAGTTCCCAGCTTGATCCACTTTAATAAAACTCTAGTTTGTATGTCTAGAAAGTTTGGTTCATTGGGGAAGTGGGAATGAATCAAACTCTGGTTCTGCTACAAACCTCTGTCTGGGTTCAGTTGAAATGAACTCTGGTGAGGTTCGAATGTGCATATGAACACCAAACGGACAGCTCCAAAAGCAGGAAGTGAACTACAGGCATTCTGGGTAAAAACAAGTGCAGGGCATTCTGGGTAAATACAACCAAAACAGGAGAAATAGCTTCTGGTGTTTTGCCAAAGCCAAAAGAGAAAATCTCCAACTGCTGAAATCTTACGCCACTCCATTTCTGTTTGCATTTTGTGACAGAAATGCAGCTCAGACTCTCCTTCAGAAGTTTTCTTTGTTTTGCTTCCTTCAGTGGCTCCTGGTGCAGTGCAGCCACAGGCAAGGAGGGGAACTAGTTTGGATCATTTAGAAAGTAGAGGAAGAATCACTATAAACTGCCATCAGGAGCAAAAACAGAAGACAGATATACAGAAGGAGAAAAGATTTCCTCTGAATAAATTGACAAGCAACACTTTTCTTTCCGATTGTCAGATTTCCAGTTGAAAATGCAACAAATGTTGGTTATTTAATTGGTCGAAGTCCAACTCCAGTCCCAGTTCCTCCAGCAGCAGCGGAGAAGGCAGGATCTCCACATCCCTGTAGAGATTCCTCTGTGCCAACTCCAACTGCTGCTGGAGCCATTCTTCTCGGTCCTTTAAGTCCATAATGATGCAATAATTGAGCGTTCCTCACCGTAGTTGGTCAGATCCTACTGTCATGAGTTGTGGTGAAGAGGTGGTGAGAGCGAATGCAGAGGACCCAGGTATAGATGAACGATGGTTTTAATGATGAATAGTTAGCTCAAAACAGTCCACAAGGAGCAGGCAGCACAGTGAAACAAAGGCTAAGGCTAATCACTCGTAGCAACTGATCACAGGACTGAATAAACGAGAGCTAAGCCGACACAGGACTTCACAGTGCGACTGTGACGACTGACATAAACATAAGACGTGCGACATATACGACTAGACACGACGAGGATCCGACAAAGATACAGAGACAACAGGTGGACTTAAATACACAGGGAGACAATCAATTGGGCAACGAGGAGCGGGTGTAACTAATCACAGGTAGACGGGACAACACAGAGACTCACAGAAAACAGATCTAAGTAAACACAGAGAAAAACTCAAATAGGTACAGAGAAAAACCCAAATTCCAACAGTTTTAGCTGCCAGGTAAACCAACAAAAACACATGTTGGCTTTTTTGAAGCTACAGGTTTGAAGACAACAGTGGAGAAATCTAATCAGGCTTGAACAGCAAGATTGAAAAGGACTGTTCAGAGCTGATTTCCACTCAACCTGCCAGAGACTGTAGTCTACATTTTAGACTCTTATTTTGAAGTTAGAAAAGAAGCAGTTCTTGAGTGAATGACACTTGGTTACTGAAGAAGCAGTCACTACTTCTAAAATGGTTTTTGCCGCATTGGACATTTGGCAGATAAAAAGAAACTGACAAATAATTCGTATGCATTGAAATGTTTCTTGTAGTCTGAGCTTCTTGTTGATCAAACTTTAGCTGTATTTTTCAAAAAAAGAGAGAATATGAAAACAGTTTGAGGTTTATTTCTTTAAACATAAGAGTAAAGACCTGCTCAAACCTGATTTTAACTATTTAAAACAGATTACAGATTTAATAAAGTAGTTATTTCTGAAAACAAAAAATCTGGAGTTTCTTAAAAACCACAGCAACAATCACATGTGATCTTGTGAATATCAACTGTTGTCTCATGACCAGAAAGTCACTACTGTTGTTAGTAGTATTTTTATTTTTCCAAGTACAACAAATTAGTACAGTTCTGTTCAAAATAATAGCAGTACCACATCACTAGCAAGATTAGTCACTGTTTTGGTATGAATTTCAACGTCTACACTGCAAGTAAGTTTCTAGAAGGTTTAGTAAAGGTATAGAAAACCAACAGACCCAACAGGCACGGTATGCATGCTGCTGATTCTGTGAACCTGAATCGTTTACTGAAAGGGTTGTGTTCAAAAATAGCAGTGAGTTCAATTAGTGAGGTCATTGATTATGTGAAAAAAACAGGTTTAAACAGGTGACCCTAATTTAAGGATCAAGGCAACTGACGCTGCATAAGCTGGATGTGCATTTGTTCTTGAAAAAAAGAGTAACATGGGTCGTTCAAAACATTGTTCAGAATAAGAGCATTCTTTGATCAAAAAGTTAATAAAAGAGGGAAAAACCTATAAAGTGCAGAAAAAGATAGGCTGTTCAGCTAAAATGGTATCAAATGCTTTAAAACTAACCAGAAAGTCGAGGAAGAAAAAGAAAAACAACTATTCGAATGGATCAGAGAATAACCAAGATGGCAAAGGCTCAGCCAATGATCAGCTCCAGGAGGATTAAGGAAGATCTGAGATTGGCTGTGAGTACTTCAACGATCAGACGACATCTATGTGAAGCCAAACTACCAGCAAAAGGCCACCGCAATGTCCCATTGTTAAAAAAAGATGTGCTGAAAGCGACTACAATTTGCCAAAGAACATATTGATTGGCCTAAAAAGAAATGGCGTAACATTTTGTGGACTGATGAAAGTAAAATTTTTCTTTTTGGTACTAAGGACCACAGACAGTTTGTCAAACAACCTGCAAACTCTGAATTCAAGCCACAGTACAAAGTGAAGACAATAAAACATGGTGGTTCAAGCATCATAATATAGGGAGGTTTCTTATACTATGGTGTTGGTCCTATTTATCATATACCAGGGATCATGGATCAATTTGAATACAACAGAATACTGGAAGAAGTCATATTGTTGTATGCTGAAGAGGAAATCCCCTTGAAATGGGTGCTTCACCAAGACAATGACCCCAAACACACCAGCAATTGAGCAAAATCATGGTTCCATGACAAACAGAAAAGTAATGGAGTGGCCAGCACATTCCCCGAACCTTCATCCCATAAAAAACATGTAGGCTGACATAAAAAATGCTGTTCATGAGGCAAAACCAAGAAATACAGAGGAATTGTGGAACATAGTACAGTTGTTTTAGGCTGCAATACCTGTTGACCGGTGCCAGAAGTTGGTTGACTCCATGTACCACAGATGTAAATCAGTTACCAGAAACCGTGGTTATGCAACTAAATATTAGTTTATCTTTCTCAGGAAAGATGAATTGTCCAGCATTTCTTATTTTATATGGTTTAGTTTTGAGTTTGTACAGAAAGATGTCAACAATGCTATTTTTTTTAACATTGTATTTCTTAAAATATAATGTTCAAAAATATTGAATATTAAAATATTGTAATATTCAATTCCTTTTTCCACTTTTTTTGCTTTGAAATAGAATGCGCAGTGTCCCCGATGCATTTGTGTTCATTAAAATAAAAATTTTTTTGAAGAATTTTGAGGTTTACTCACCTTTGTAAACTTACTGCTATTATTATAAACTTAACTGTACATGTGATTATCTTTAATATTTAAGACCACCAGATCACAAGTTATTAAACAGTCAGACTCTCATGCCGGGATCCTGTTTTTGTGTTATTGTAGTTTACATCAAACTGAATTTATGTTGTATCAGTCTTGCACCATGGTTGAGATGGTTGAGATGAATTTTAAACAGAAGATGCAAATGGACGCTAACTCATCCATCAGCAGAGAAAAGCTGATGGATGAGTTAGGTTTAGTGTAAGAAACCTGAAAAAATGAGCAAGAGCAGGATATAAAAACTCTGACATTAGAAAGACAGTTTTGTCTATGCAAGATGTTGCTCCATATGTAGAAAATGAACCTCAAAAACAGAAAAGCTTTTTGTTAATGAGGAGTATGGATGAGTCAGGATGTCATTAAGCACATAAAGAAATTAGTTTTATATTCCAGATCCATCAAAAACTCATTCTACAAGCCTGCAAGTCTCTTCCTACAACAATAATCGAGATTATGTTTTCTTATCAAATAATTACCATTTCCTTCATGTGTTACAATCTGCAGCGCAGCGTTTCAGCTGACATGCCTCTGACATAGACTGTGGTTACAATATATGAGCAGATTTACCTGATTGGCATTCTGGCACCCGCACAGACAGGGACAGCCATTAAACTCTGGGACACTTTCATTTGCATTTCCAGTAATGAACACGCTCTCTAATACCTTCTCCTTTGCTTGCATTTCCACAGCGCTTCGCTGGCAGCTGGCTGCACGTCGAGCCCGATCCTCTCAGAGAGAGAGGGCAAAGAGGGAATATTAATTGGCGAACGATACCTTCTTGTTGAGACGTGGCCCATAAATGAAGCGACTATAAATTATTTATGTGCCTAATCACACGCCATGTGCATTTTCTTTCAAACAAGACAGCTTCTGTGCAATTCTTTTTATTCCCCCCCCCCGCTCACCTCCTCCTCCTAAATAATTCGACTTTCTTCTGACAGCAATGAAGCCAGAAGCTGGAAGCAGAGGCCTAATGAAAATATGGTGGCATGATGACGAAATCGCTGTTTTCAGGCTGCAATCGAGGTCAAGAAAATGAACGGCCAGCTAAGCAGACATCCTGTGTTTGCAGGTTTATGGAAAGTGAGCTTCCTGTTGTAAATATAACAGAAACAATGAACAGAAATCATGGAGAAAGTAATGATTCATGGAAGGAGTATCCCCCAGGATACTTCAAGCATGTTGAAGTAGAAAGGCTGGGCGAAATGGACTTAATGTTTTATTGAGATATTTTGTAGTAATTACGTGATAATGATAAACGTGATGATAACTTTTCATAGTTTTTTTAGAGTGGCATTAGATATTAGACTGCTAAGGCCTAAAATTAAAACAGCTGATCCAAAAGTAATGTGTTGTTTTTGGAAGCCTAATCTGTGGCTTTTACAGCACCGCCAATTTAACCATCAAAAGCTCGACACAGCAAAGCACAATGTGAACTATTACAGCAGGATGTTACACAAAAATAAAACATGTTCTCCTGTTTGTAGATGTTGTGTGCTACTGCAGTCGGAGCTCAGGGTGAGCCGGGTCAGTGCCGTCACAGATGTGTCGCAGTTAGAGGGAAACAAAGCTGGAAAAGATGGTCATTACTGTAGAAGAAGAAAGCGGCGAGTGTCGATAAAGAACAATCGTCAGACACCAGCCAGCAGACAGACGGCAATATTTCCTCATATAACCCTGAGACCAGCTGTCTGTCATCCACAGGCTTTAGCTGGATCCCTACAGCCACACAAAGCTCTCAGACACACACGCACACACAGTATGTCTTTCTATCTTCACAGGGACTTTACATTGACTTCCAGCCATTTTCCTACTTATTGCCTTATCTTAAGTCACACCTTAACCCTAAGCCTGACCTCTAACTCCTGGGCCCCATACGGAGTAGTGGGTCCTCACGGCGTAGTATCTGTTGGAAAAACAAATACTACTGTTTTTCCAAACAGCAGTTTTGGAAAAACTACTGTATGACATGCTAAGGTAGTGCTTAAAATACACACATTAAGACAAGATAAGTGTAACAAAGTGGCATTGAAACAGTAGAGACAGAAACATTTCCTCTCAAAATGCCACAAGGTCCTGAGGGTTAAAATAAATGCAACACTAAAATTTGTAATAAGAACAAGAAGGTGGAAACCTGAAAGTTCAGTGGATAGATTTATACCTTTGTTCTTGAGTCAGTCAGATGGGAAAAAACAGAAGCTAGAGAGAAATTTCTACAACACCAAGTCTGAAAGACGAACTTCTGTTCCGTAAGCTAACTCATAAAGAGTCAGCGGCCTTTCCTCATAGTTGCTGCAATTTGACGTGAAAGCAGAAGTCTGGTGCTGACAAACAGACGCTCACTAAAGCCGCCTTGAGCTACACCACAAATTACACTCAGTGTTTGAGAAGTGTCCGTTTGCTGGGCCTTGTTACTGACCTCTATCTATAAGAAGAAAAGAAAGGACAGCGTTGTTCCACAGGGATCAATAAAAATGAAATTTATCAGGACTCGGGGTCACAACACAAAACCTCAATTGTGGGTCATGAGTAGATTCCATTTTAACTGCTAACTAGAGTCAACAAAAGGTGGAGGTTCAGACTGGAGGAACGGTTTCTCTGGCTCTCTAACACTTTCTGCCATAACAACATTGATAATTGGTGTGTACAGATTTATGCATCACCACATTTCTAGTCCAAGGTGGAGGATTAGATGATTTTTGTCTGCTACATTGACAGGCTTTCCTGTTTTCTCACCCCTCCACCTGATGGTGGCGCTGTAGATGTTCACTGTTTTCAAACCAACAGGTGGCCAGCCCATCTCTGGTGTTAGAAAGTCGACACGGTGCCACTCTGCATGTGTTGCTGCGGGGAATGTTTACAGTCAACTGTTTGTGATTTCCAACAGATTCCTAAACCGATTGCCATTTGGGAAAAAGAGGCGCTTTGTGTCACTGTACATACGCTGTACTTCATGTAAATTAATGAGAAGTTCTCCATCTTACAGACATGGTGGTGAATTGTACAGATCTGTCATAAAACAGTAAAGGTCTAGAAGACAGCCAATTTTGAACCAGAGGTTATAATCATGCAATCAGCTGGAAGCCAAAATGATCTTGTCCTGGATCATCTTTTGAAATATTTAGTCTCGGACCGGCTGACCAGAGTACAGAAGGTTCTGCTGTTTGTTTTGGTGCTAACTGCAGTTAGCAATGTGAGCCTATTACATTATAGGCTATACACACTATAGAAACATCTGCCTGCATGTAGAACTGATTTAATCAAATTCAGTCCTGATAAATTATTAAAACCTGCAGCTTTCACTCCATTCTTAATGCACTGCAGCAATATTGGATAAACCGATGGGGCCCACCAAATGGGCTCCATCAGTTTATCAGCTGGAATTCTGACCTCACTGTGCAGAACAACAAATAACCTGTTGGTTTTCTTCAAAGTGGAAAAGATGCAGATGTTTGTACAACAGTTAGGCTGATAGTGATGAGCAACCAAACCTGTCAATATTATGTTCCTGTGGGATTTCTAGTCAAAGTAAAGCCTCTCTCTTAAAGGAAATACTTGCTGTAAGCATGTCAGTTTTTATTATTATCATCCCAGATATTAAACTAATAAGCTGTACTTTCTCTCAGACTTTTATTTTTTAGCAATAAAGGAAGTAGTTATTCCATTGACAAAGTGGGCTAATAAATACTTTTAGTATAATTTTTAAGTTTTAAAAGACTATAAGTTGCATTAGTTGCTAACTATGCTGCAGTTAGCATCAGCTTCAGCACTACGCTAAAGGGCTATTCCATAGATTTATCGAGTCTGGACTTGTTAAAAGTAAACTCAAGGTGAAAATCTAAAATATTTAGATGGATCAAACCTGAACCATTTCTACAATGAACACAGATTTTTATTGATTTTATCTTTCAGAGGCTGAGGGAGAGAAAACAAATATATATATATATACTTTGTCATGTGAGCTAGCATTAACAAAAGCCTTTCCGGTCCAATATTATTCATACTTCCATCCGATTTGGACTTGAAAAAGTTTAATTTAACCAAGACGTTTGTTTCTGATAGAAATGGAAACAGGGTTGTCTCAAAAGATAAAAAGCAATTTAAAAATGTATCAACATTGAAAGATTGCTCTGTTTTTATTTACACTTAAAACATGCCAATAATATCTTCTCAATAATATGTAGGAAGTCCCTTATTGATATTACATAACTCAAACCCTTCCTCAATGTTTTCACTGGCGACACAAACATTTAGATTATTAAATTGATCTTTTATGATCTCTTCCAACCTCAATCATCCTAATCTTTACATTCCCTCTTATTCTAGATGGGACATCCAGTCAGAAGAAACATGTTGGTAAAATTCAAAGATTACTTCAAATCTGCCAGGGGGTATGAACATTTCTGAGCTATCAGTGTGTCTGCTTTAGAATCACACGTAAACACACTTTATGAAAATCTGAGCATATTATGTTTGAGAAACAAATTAAAATATTAGTTTAAAAATGCTCCCTCTTGATTCACGTATTGAGTTGGTTTATGTAGCAGTTGCAGTTCTTCTCTCTCATCCATTATTAAGTAAAAGTAATGAGTGATTTTGTGTTCGTTTTTGTTAATAATGATCAAATACCATAAAACCCTGGCCTGTTTCCTTCATCGCCTACCGACTGATTATCTGCTAGATTCACTTCAAGCACCTGATTAGCAGAGAGCACAACGCCAAATATTAAAGGACTACAGGAGCTCAGATTATTCTCTTCTTATCCAACACCATTTTCCAGTTTTCTTCAACATCACACCTGCCATCTCCGATTTTCAACAACACAAATAAGAAGCAGATTCTGATCTCTAGCTGATTGAAGGTTGCATCTGTCAGAACTGCAAATGTCCATCTCATGGTTTTTCCATCTTCATCAGCTCTGGAACAGCAGACTGTTGGTAGGGGAGTGTGTGTGCTGATACAGTAATCCATCTGTCATGCTGAAGTGGTGCAAGCAGAGTCAAAGGGTTGCAGGAGAGGTCAGTGGACCAGAGGTCTGCAGGAGAAAACACGCCAATAATGAGGCTGACGTGTCACTGAGGCAACCAGCCGCCTCATCCATTATTCATCTGGGTAACAAACTGATAAACGAGGTAAATGAAGAGGAACAACGGCTGCGAGAATCATGCCAACGGACCAAAAGAGACGTTTAGAAGCAGCAACCCGAGGAGCATATCAATGTGGCGACGTACGCCGGCGACGCGAGGTCAGAGCAGAGCAGCTGTAATGTGCAGCGCTCTGCGCTTTTACAGCAACAGGATTTTGCAGGTGTTGAATTCACATGTCTGCAGAGCCAACGCGTCACGTTGTCTGTCAGCCACCCACCAACCTGGCCGTCGTCGCAGCAACTCCCCGGCAAAAAATAACAACAAAAAAACAAATTAAAGCCTCCAAACAGTTGCATCAGTGGGCCAGCGCACGTTCAGAGAGAATAAATGATACCCAGGTCTCACATGTCATGCCAAATTCATGCAACACGATCTGCACCAGACAGCAGGGGATGAATTATCGCCCTGTTGCTAGGGTAACGCCGCGTATGCACAAAACACCATGCCGCGGCCTGAAGAAGAAGAAAAAAAAACGGTTTGTGTGATTTTATTTTTTATTTTGAAAAGCCATGCTAGTCATGATAGAGAAGTAAGAGAGGGGAAAAATAACAGAGTAGAGCATCACTAAGGATGCACATGGAGACAATCTGGGTCAGCGGTGCCATTCTGTGTATTTCTTTACACGAACCAGGCAACACCTCATCTGTCATTCGTTTCATTTCCATCCCAACACCAGTGAGCCATTTGCATTCTGTCACTTCTACCTCTTCCTTTCATTCCTCCCTGCATGCCGCTACAGTTCCTGAATGATAACATACTGGCAATTTCTCTGCACTGGCACCGGCGCAGGCCTGGACGCAACAGTGGCTGCATCCAAAACAGGGGATGAAAATGCGTGTGTGCGCGTTTGTGTCGGTGGGGGTGGGGGTGAGTTGAGGGGTTCCAGTCTTGCTCCTTCTTTATCCCTCCAACCAAAGTCCCAGTCTGCCTCTCAGGTTTCCAGCAACAACCCTCCTTTTTCTAATGATCAAATCCAGATCTCTGCCATCTGACCCTCACCAGAGCTTCACCAGTCGCTCCCCCAGGACACCATCCAGAGTCTCACCTCTCCAAACGGAGCACAACCTCCGTCATCCGATCCATGCTCACCCTACAACCAGAAGAGCCTTTTTCATACAAATCACACTGTTGGTAAAGTGAAGTCCAGATACATCCAGCTGAATGTCAGATGGGTTTAAATTGAAACACAGGCTACTTTTTGTTTGTAACAAAAAGGAAAGCTGGTTGTATCCACTAGTCTGGACTCATCCCTCATGAGAAACACAAGAAGAATTTTAAACCCAAAATCTCTCTCTAAAAAACCCTGCACGGCTCCGCATTAAAATTTTCTCAGTATGTTTCCATATTCATGAGGTCTTAAGCAGCGCTGTATGACTCTGCCGTTACATACTGGTAGCCCCAAAATGTCAGACAGAAGAAATAGTTTTTTTCTTAAATGTGAGGATTAAAAGCCACTTCACTCCGACCAATCAGACTGCTCTGCTTTACACCGAACAGATAACAGCAAAAACAAGAATCTGACACCGGCTGATCTGTTTTGTGAAGATGAAACACTGTCAGACATTATTTAATTCCTGTCGTAATCTTTGAATTTCTTTCACTTTTGAAGATAGCAGTCATTTCTTTTTTGTGTGTGTGGTTGCGTGCGTGTGTGCACGTGTGTATCCAGCAGTGATGTCTCGTTCCTTGGATTTGTCTGTTTCCATGATGTTCTTCTCTTTGTCTGTTGAGCGTGGCGGTGGCTGGTGAATCTAACCACAAAGCAGTTTTTATTCTAACAAGACAAAGCGGAGGAATCAGTCAAAGTCCCACACAGAACATTACATGCCTTTAGAAAACATGGGGGAATAAATCTAAACAAAGCCAAACTGTGTCAAAATAAAATGCTTATTTTGGCGGAGAAACTTGTGATTTTTTAAAGAATCTTATATTAGTTGGCCACTTGGGCAAGGATTTGGCAAACTTTATGATCTGAATTAGAAACAGTTTAGAGCTGCTGAAACCAATTAACAAATTAACCATCCTGACGTATTGGTGATTTATGTAACAAGATGGGAGAACAATCTTGTGAAACCAACATGAATAAACTCTTATGTACGACTAATTTTAAAACCCAACAAATGAGGAAATATTTTTTTAAAATGATGCTTTCAGTAGATTTTAGACACCAAGCTGGTACCTGTGAGTTTTCACAGTGAAATCAATCAATCAAACCATCCGTCCGTCCGTCCATCCATCCCTTGGCGTTACAAGGTGGTCATCAAGTTTATTCCTTCATTATTTTTGTAAACCACATTTCAAAGATGTTGGAGATGTGTAATATTTCCACACCCATCCTGCAACTCTGCCTTGGTGTCTGGGTGTGCATGTGTGTGTGTGTATGTGATGGCGTAGCAACCCTGTGATTGAAAATCTAGGACAAACCCCTTAAGTGAAGACAGAGAGAGAGAGATGATCAGAGCCATTACTGTGTGATAAATGATTTGCTAGCTGCTGAGTTGCCCTGAGGGAACCATTGGGCAGAGTGCATACGTATGTGTGTGGGCGTGAGCATGTGAGTGTGTGGCGGGTGGGGCGCTTCAAACCTGAGGCTGACTCCTCTCCAGATCCCAAGGCGCTTCAGTATTCTTAATGCAATCTGCTTCATTACAAGGAAGTGGGGGATGCGAGCAGTCACACACACACACGCACACACACTGAATTCACACCCTGTCTTCATCTCATAACGTAGATCCACACATAAGCTTCACTATGTGCTTTTTTTACTTCACAGAGAAACATAAAAAAATAACACAAAATCCAACTTTTTCACCCACACTCATGCAATATCTCACATTCTCTCTCACATACGCTCTGCAGGCAATCACATCTCAGGAGAAAAGGAGCTGGAGCCAGGGCCAAGCTCAGAGGAGGAGGCAAATTAGTGCAGAGTTGAAAGAGCAGAAGTGGTAGATGGAGAGAGAGAGAGAGAAAGAGAGAAATGGAAAAGAGGAGGGGGCTGTGTGGGATTGGTTAGAGCGGTCCAGACTTGTGGAATAGACCCACTGCGTCAACACAGGTAGAAGAAGTGTGATATGTGAAGATAGCAAAAGCTAAAAGAAGTGTGAAAATGAAAAAGATAGAGATGTATTTCAAAGATTCAGGTGAAAGTAGGCAAAAAATGAGGGATTGGATGTTAAGAGCTTGGAAAAAAGAGGTAAATGGAAAGAAAGAGAGAAGAAAACACAGGGGAGCTGAAATGACAGCAAGGAGACAGACGCAAGAGGCTAATGGCTGGTGGGAGAGGTGCAGGCGGCTGCTGCCAAGATAGAGGAAGAGCCCAAGTGGGAAAAGAGGGAGAGAAATTGAGCAACATAACCCTCAAGACCCTGCTGTCTGAGGACGAGAATCAGTGTGTGCGTGGGTGTGTGTGTGGTGGGGGGGTGTGCATGTGTGTGTGTTGGGGTGATGTGTGTGCACGTCTGTCTGAGGAAGCAGTGTGGCTTGAGTTGTGCTGGCAGGTCTGAGAGTTGGTGTCAGGATCATTGGGCTCGTCCAGCAGTTCAGGCTGGGAGGAGGGGTATAAGCCCAAGGGGAGGTCTTCTCGCTTGGCTAAGATATCCTGCCTGGACGATGCCTGGCCTCCTGGCTTCA
This sequence comes from Girardinus metallicus, assembly GCA_903067095.1. Taxonomy (NCBI): domain Eukaryota; kingdom Metazoa; phylum Chordata; class Actinopteri; order Cyprinodontiformes; family Poeciliidae; genus Girardinus; species Girardinus metallicus. The sequence goes on from CAEGAE010060153.1 coordinate 26,690, forward strand.
AACTCTGAATGAATCCCAACGAGCGTGATGCAGCTGGATGAGCTCCGACTCAAAGTCTGAGCACCAAACCCTCAGGTGATGAACGAGACGCTGGCTGAATAACAGAGAACCAGACATGGAGGCCAGGCAGCTCCTCATCATCTGCTGCTGTCCTACAAACTTTGAGGTTTACTGTGGACATCCAGGCAGCCTTATAAATGAATAATATATATCACAAAACACAGGCGATTAACATCATTAGACAATATGCAGTGCTCAATAATCTCACTGAACTCTGATGAAGAGCTGTACCATTCTGGGGGATGCAGGCTGAGGAAAGGTTTTATCCACTTAAACTCTCACGGCGAGCTAAGCTAGGTTGGTGGCATCAACTCACTCACTCACTCTCTCTTTGGTTGCCTAGCAACAACTTGCCGAGTAACATGCACAGCAGCAGTTTCAGATTTTCACCACAGAGCCTCATAACTGCTTAAAAATAAAACATCAGGAGAGAAAACTCAAGTTAAAAAAGGGCAGATCACATCACCAGATGGGCATAAAAGAGATTTACAACAAAAAACTAATCAATACTTATCAACAGATTGAAATTAAACCCTTTTTTTGTCTCAAGTTTTCCAACCATGCAGTCCAGCTCTACCTCTAGGTGGCAGTAAGGTACCAGGTTATTTTTCAATCACTACAGTATTTGGAGTTTTATAGTGTAGCATGCTTTAAAAGTTTAACAATTAGAAATGATGGAAATCCATTTCAAACATCAATGGAGAACTTCTTAGTGCCACTTAGTGGTTATTTAGCAACATGACATGTTTAAAAAATGGCAGCAGACATTTAGAGTGTATTATCGATATGTGATATGAATTTTGGAATGGCCTCATCTGACCTATGACTCATAGCACGCTGGCAGCAGCTCCGCTAAGCAGAAAACAGAAGATCAGGTACAATTTCAACACATACAGTTGTTTAACATTTAAGTAAACTATCGGTCCACCTTAACATTTTCATCCAGTTGTCCTTTCTATCCCAGTTTTATCTTTAGATTTATAAACTGCAGGTAAAACATAAACACTTCATAATGTCTCATTTCTTTTCATGCTGGTATTCATCCAGCAACAGCTGGAATTATCTTTCCCATGTCCGTGTTGTTGACAACACTGGACATAATGCCCAAAGACACAGGACCTTAAAATAAGACGTTCTCGCAGAGAAAAACTTGTTTTGTGCTCCGAAAAGCAGGACCTTTCTTTTCTTTTCCTAAGCGACACAAAGCATTATGGGTCATGGCCATCTGTAGCAGCGATATGAAACTCCAATTTATCAGAGCCTGACGGGCGCAGAAATCCGACCTTGGCTCAAAGCTGGATTTAGCTCCCAAACCCAAACAGCTGATGATGCAAGACGTAACTTGGAGTGAGCTTGATCATCTACTCGCCAGAGTTTATCTCAGTTCTGTCCCATATCCCCAGCTCAATAATCTGGACTCATCGACTACCTCTTCCTCCTCCTTTGTCAATAAGCCACACCGCAGCCCCTTTATCTGCTGCTTTGGCTTGTAAGAAACAAACAAAGAAAATGACCCCTGAGGACTGATGGAGACCCAAGAAAACAGAATCTGATTCTGGTGATGAAGCCTCCTGAGTGGGCCGAGCAAACAAGTAATTTCTCCCGCCACTTTTCCTTCTGACATTCGCAAAAATCTGGTTGACCAGGATAGGACTTGACTGGAGATTAACAATGCAATGATTTGCAGGTAGAAGAGTTGAGACTGCTGGCGGGGTGAGGAAGGAGAAATGATTTGGTGACTAACGCTTTAAAATGCTAATTTTTTTCACCCCCTCTGCAATCCTACGTTTATCCCTCTCATTCACTCCATCGTATCGATCAGAAAATCAGCTGTCTGCTACGCGACAGGTAAGGTAGTGCTCAAGTCGGAAAGGGAAGGTTTTGAGGTGAAGAGAGTCACTGAATCTGTGACTCTCTAGAATATTGAAATAGACTATTAAAGCAGTCCTTCCTAGAAGATGAACAGCAGAGGACAATCTGAATTAGAGAGGAAGAATTACGAGCTCTCTGAAACTGAGGGAACACAAAATAATTCACCTGGAAATCAATTTCTATCACATCTATTACTGAACGCTGATAGAGAGAGAAAGAGACAGAAGGGGAGAGAGGGAGACAGTGACCGAAAGCGACCATCATTTCCTCTTTTTATCCTTTTGCTGTTTTTCTTCACTCCATCCCTGACCAAGCCATTTCCACGGCGGAGTGCACAACGGCTGCAAAACGACATTTGTAGTCAATCATGATAAACAGTCTACATCTCGCATGTTTGTTTCCTTAAAATAACAGAATGACGCTGGATACGAAGGCTACCGACACAAGGTCAAAACAATCCTGGTCTTATTTCCCATTAAAGAAACTAAACTGGATTTATATAGTTCCTTGAAATAATAAAAACACAAATATGTGCTGTGACAGACCAACATGAAGTGGTCCATCATTTGGAAGTGAAAGGAAAAACCACATTCGTAAATTTTCATGAAATGAACATATGAATGTGATCTGCATTTGGCTTCAGTTCTACTTAGCATCATCCATGCTTCCATTAACACACTTCCACAACTGTGGATCAACAAAGGCTCTGAATACTTACATAAATGTGATTTCTTGGTTTTCTATTTGTAATAAATTTCCAAAACACGTTTTTTCCACAATGCCATAAAATGGTATTTGGCTGTAGAATTTTGAGGAAAGAGATTGAGGGAGTTTTCACACCAGATAGTCCGGTAGACTCAGTTCAATTGGAAACCGAAACTGCAACATATGTTACATTTCAGCTGCTGTGGTTCTTTTTCACACTGCACTGAGTCAAACAATCCAAACTAACTGAAAAACCTGTTCCCCTCCTTGCCTGTGGGGGCGCTGCACCAAGAACCAGTTGGTGCAAGAAAACGTCAGAAGAAAACATGAGGTAACTTCCTTCTTCATAAAATGTAAATAAAAACAGAGTGTTGTCAGATTTTAGCGGTTGGAGGATTTCTCTCTTTTTTTGGCTATTACAATGGATTGTAAAACTTGCCTCTCCCCAGTGGAACGAATAACAAAAGGGAAGAGGAAATTAATAACCTAATATTTATAATAGTCTTGGAGGACCCTGAACAAAAGAAGAAGAAAGTATGGCGGAGCTGGAGCACCAAATCCCTCACAGTAGACACACAGAGGAACACAAAAACAGTCAAGTATAAGAGGACAAATACATTAAAGAACACATTTTGTGTAAATATACAACTTTTAAAATAGACACAGTTACACTAGGCTAGCACGTTTGTTTTGGTTGTATTTGTAGTGGGGAAATCGGAGTCAGGGCTCCATCATTGTTATTATTATATTAATTTTGACAATATTTACTCAATGAGTAATTAATTTATCTACTGGCAGCACAGCAAAAGTGTTCAAGCAACAGCCGCGCCACCTAGTGATCACTGTCATTACAACACGTACAGCTTTTCAACATGATTAAAGCGGACGCAGCCCAAAGGGCAGTGACAGTAATGTGCATAATTTAAAAAAAGATAGAACCAACATTGTGACTCAAACGTCAGGCTGGGCTTTACCCAGAACCATCCGATTCTGGAGAACCTAGAGAGAACAAGTAACCGCCCAGGAGAAAAGACACAGATCAGATTCAAACCCAGAACTACAGGTGAGCATTTACTGTATCATTCACCATTTATTGTAATACATTTCTTATCAAAATATTAATTTTGACTCATTGTTGACATCATAAATTCCTTTTAATGACGTTTAAAATCCACCCAAACTGTGCTTATTGTCAGGATTTATAGTTTTATTATTTTCTTTTGTTAATGGGAATGTTTTTCAAGAGCATTTGTGTTTGAGGGGCTTTAATTACTGTGACACAAAGTCATACAGTTACCTAAAAATATCTAATAAATAGTTCAGTTTTATCGTTATCACAACAGAACCAGAAAATACCATAATAAACTTTAAGTCCAAGTCTTCTTGCTGCAAGGTAACACTGCAGCCCAGATAAAACCCAACTGGACCAATGAGCAGTAGACTGAATGATATCACGAGGTGCAGATCTTTGATTTTTTGGGCCGATGTGAAACAAGTCCAAAGTTCAGGAATTCCTCCATGGCTTAATTTTTTTTAGTTGACTCAAACCAGACAAAAAACAAAATAATGATCATACATATATTGTCATAAACTCATTAAATGAAATTTTAGTTAAATGTCTATGACTAAAGCTAAAATGGACTGTCAAAGTAAACACCAGCAAATTAAAATACCCACAGCTGTACTCTGTTTTATTTTTGGAGAGTGTGTTGTCTGAATCTAAATGTGTGCTGCACTTTTGAGACTTTTATTTGTAAAAAGTTCTGAAAATCCCAATAAAATGCATTGAACTTGATTGTTGTGAAGTCAGAAAATATGAAAATACCAAGAAGTAGAAACACTTTAGCAAGTTGCCAGAAAGTATTGATATATTTTCTCCATTTTACGTACTTGGAGCTTTAGTGAGACTGGGTGTTTACATTAAAAAGAAAAGAGCTTCTGGATAAAACCGTCTTTCAAAGCCAACAAACAAGCATTTTAAAGAAACAATAAGGTGTGAAAAAATAATGCTGTTGTAGGATGAGAAACCCAGAAATTACAGGTATTTGTGGTTTGTACAAATATAAAACAGAAACGACACTCTGGTGAATTGGAAGCCTCATTAAGTGGAAAAGATCAAGATCTTTAAGTTACAAAACTAAAGAAAATAATGAGATGTTTTTCTGCAGCTTTGCAAAGAGAAAAGCAGCAGAACTACAGATGTGGGTTGATTCACTTTCTTTTCTTTTTCTCAAATGAAGACAACCATAAGAGCGTCCCAATTATTTAACAGAAGTACACAGTCTGACTGAAGAGTACCGCTCCGCTCTATCTTCAACAGCATCATCACACGTCCCTCATTTTGCAGCCGTACTTTGAATTCCTCTGGGTTTTTCCTCATTATCAGCCCAGAAAAACAGAGTCTGAGTTCGCCGTTCAGTGCAGACAGTGGAGCAGGTAATATAAAGACGACGGGCAAGAGGCTGAGGGTGTGACTGAAGGAGGCGCTGTCAGCATTTGTAGGTCAGCGTAAATGTTTAATGCTGTTTGCTTATGAACCGGCTCCAGTTTGTGTCTCTGAAAAGGCGGACTCCCAGTACTTCCAGTAGCTGCTGATGTATTCCACCGCTCTTTCGGCATGCCAGTTAAGCAGGTTTGTGACTAATTGGCCAAAAAGTGCCAATTAGGCCAATTTACCTCGACATAGTCTGATCCCGTTCCATCCTTATTCCAGCTTTCCTAGTCGTTCTCCCAACTGCAGCTTCCGACTCTCCCATCCCACCAATCCTTAATGGATTTCCATGCTGCTCTCCAGCACACCCTTTTACACCTTTGCAGTTACACCTTGCAAAGGTGCCTTGATCAGCAGAAAGTATTGCATATTGGTGTAGTGGGATAATAAATGATACGCAGTTGTGAAAAACGTGTGTGCATTTTTTCCCCTTTATAGAACCACCTTCAGCTGCAATTATGGCTGCAGGTTTTATGGGTTTGTGTCCATCATTTACCCCTTTAGACAGAAACATATTTTTTCATTCTTAGAAAAACATTTCAAATGCTTCCACTGCAGCTCTGGCTGTATGTTCAGGGCTGCCTAGTCTAACAGGGTTTTCTTCAAGAATTTCCCTGCATTTAGCTCAATCCAGCTCATCTGTCTTTATGGAATAAAAGCATCCACACAGCATGACCCTGCCACCACCTTGCTTCATATTTAGCCAGTTGGATAAAGTCTGAAAGGGCCAGCATTATATAAAAATCAAGTGGTTTTAGCTTGACATCATGTTATGATGTTATTTCCTCATCAAAAACAAACCTGGGGTGTTGCTTTGATTCTTTCATGCATGTTTAAGAAATCGTTTAATCTCCATGGCAACCGATCAGCTGTGCAAAACGCCTGGATGGACCTAGCTCCGCCTTCAAAACACAGTTCCTCCTAAAAGCTGCAGTATCCAAGCTTACACCTCACAGAGCAGCTTCTCCCCCACTCAGCTCCTTCAGACTAGCCAGAAGTAATTAGGAAACAGCAGGTGGAACTGCTGAGCTCATTATAGGAGCTACTGCTCAGAGCAAAAATTTGATTGTAGGTTTTCAATAGAGGCATTCATTTAATTTAATTCGCATTGAAGTAAAAATAGAAGTAAATTTGTAGTTCTTCAAAAAATGACAGCAAATTTACTATTTAAAAAATATAACATCTTTTGTTGAAAGGTTGTAACATTTGTGGCTCAAAACAGATTAATTATCTGAACTGAGAGCAAAAATGGCTCTTTGGATTGAAACATTGCAGCTGTATATGGAGAATCAATAATCAATTTCTATACACCATTAAACCGGGACGAACTTCAAAAAACTGCAAAACTGCTGGAACACTGAGTTCCCTTAAATCAAAGCTAAAGACTAACCTGCTTAGAGCTGCCTTTGACTCCAAATAACTGGAACATCAATCAAAATATATTATATATATTTGCTTGATGACTTTGATAATTACATTTGACAAAATGTACATTCTTGTTTCATAATGGGTCACTGTCAGATATTTTACACAAATAAACTCCAGGTGACACACAGATGAATTATTGATCTTCTAATAGCCATTGATTGTGTATTTATTTGAGAGCACCAAAGTTAATGGGACAGAATATAAATAAATGCCTCTGATTTTGATTTGCCAAAACAATCATCGTGTGTCATTTTCCTTCACCACACAGTTCTGCACTAGCTTATGCTGTGAAAACTGTGCCTGTGGAAAGTAGCTTTGCAAGGCAGTGTGTGAGTGTGTGTGTCTTCAGCATATGTAATTATTTAGCCTCGAGTACACATCATAATTGGAAGCATCTGATAAAAATATTGCCTTACATGAAGCAATGAGAACATGGATTAGTGTTACATGACAGGACGTAGGGTGGGGAGGAATCAATTTGGTTGCCAAGGTTTAGTAAAGGAACCAAATAATGGCCTGTTTATCTTATCAATTAGAGAACCATAATATTTTTGAAATGAGAAATGGGTCTTACCACAGGGCACAATCACCTCATAAATAAGGTAAATTGCTAAATAAATCCCCAAACCAATTTATTCAATTTGCCGTACGATGGATTATAGCTTAATTTCAGCGATAATGGGAGGAGACACTTGAGGAAATTAAAACGGAGAACTTGAAATTTCCTGAGTTGTTTCCAAATGACCCCAGAGAATCGTTGGAGAATTTATTAAAACAAAGCAGCTGTCTCCCTCCAAACACTGTTGAGCTCTTTGCTTTATATAGGAAGACATTAAAAAGGGACACAGTTTGATCAGCTATCATTTTTAAACACTCCTGCAGTGTTTCTGAAGGTTATGAAGGATTCTGAGCAGGGCTCTGTAGACGCTGCAGCCCTCCTGATTCGTCTTCCTGGAAGATGCTTTCCAATAAAGTCAGAGTATTTTGGATCCGTACAGTTCTGTCATAAAGCCCTATATGTTGCGTTGTTATTTTCCCAGCCGTGTCACAAACACGCGTCCTCGCTGCGGCGATGACATCGCATGAAAGCCGACGTGTCAAACTCCAAATCCATCTCTGCCACGGATGGTAATTGGTACTGAAAAAGAAGAGAAAAGCGCGCTCTGTGGGCTGATTAAAAGCATCGCGTACGCACAAGTCTGTGACTCCGAGCAGCTTCTTTTTTTCTTTTCTGTTTGTCACCTTTCAAATGTACATTGTTATTTATTGTTTGGGTGTCAGAAAAGATCCATTACATGCCCCTTTTATCGCGCCTGGACGGCGTGCGGAGAGCACCGCAGTGAGTTTTTGTTGGTGTTGTTGAGTGGCAGGAAGAACATGGAGGCCTCTGGCAAACCAATCCAGACAAAACTGGGTCTTTTAATGCGGGGCGTGGCTTGGGTTATTACAAAACCCCAAAAACAAAACCCAGTGGGTCACAGCCTGAGGAGAAGGTCTTTCTGCGCGGACGGACGGATGAATTGGGGACAAGAAGGCTGGATTCATGGTGGGGCAGACAGCCGAGGAGAAGATGCAGCAGATGGATGGTTGAGTTAAAGGCCTGGGGGGAGGAGGTTACTGTATGAATGTAGGTTATGGCTCAATGAATCGTACTGGAACTGGGTATGTTTCAAAAGCTGCAGCTGCAAACTTTAATGGTTTTTTAGTTGAGACCAAAACACTAGACTGAAACTTTTATCATCCAGTTTTTGGTAGAAAGAGAGAAAGAAACAATCAAAATGGAAATAATCAAACTTGTTTTAATTTATCATGTTATTCATTGATTTATTATGACAGGCTCATTTGACCTGCTGCATCAAATCCCAATAAAATGTACTGAGATTTGTAGTTGTAATGTCAAAGGTTTAAGATTCATAAGTTTTGCAAGTGTAACCCTTTTTACTTACAAGCCAGCATGAGAAACTAATATCTGATGTTCAGACACTTTGAGTCATGAGACTTTATAAAGTCTAAAGATATTAGCTGATATCTGAATGACACTGACGATCTGAATTTGATTCATAAAGTAAAACCAACACACATACCAACACACACACTACACACACTCCATCCCAAAATTAATCCACAGATAACACCAGCGCTTTTAACCCCCTCTGTTTTTGAGTGGGGTCTCCTCAGTCTGGCACTGAAATCTCACATCGGAGGCTACTGGGGGCTCTATGGGGTTGTGGGGGCCCGCTAATGGAAACATCCCTTTCCCATGAGGCCTCCAGTCCTGAAGGAGCGGGGGTCGGGTTATGGAGGCGTGGGCGTGTAGAGATAGGAGTTGTGAGTCAGGGATCTGGCACTGGTCTCTTAATCTGTAGATGGACAGGGTGGCGTAGCAACACACACACGAACCAGATGGGACACCCGTCCACTTTCAGGCTTTGCATTCTGCTACTTAGCGAGCGGCCGGCCCTGACCATTATCTATGTACAATAACTGCGACCATGGGTGAAAGAGATTATATTAGCATAACCTAGATATCCTAACCCCCCCATGTATGAGTGGGCTGCATCTCTCCTAGCAACAGATAGCCCCCCCCCAACCCTCGTTTTAGCTTAGCTTCACATGCTTAAAGCAAGTCAAGAATGAAGCTGGTCTGATAAATTAAAGATGAACAAGCAGCCACCGCCCTCCGTCTCGTCTATAACGACCGAGTTGTCGATGATGAACTCATATTATAACATGACAGCTCCTTCCCCTGGCTCCCCCTTCCCACTTTCTCATTCCTGTCACTCACAGCTGGATTTCCTTCTTCTTCTTAAAAAGAGCAGAGACACCATAATAAATAAATGTAAAAAAAAAAAAAAAAAAAAAAAACGCCATTAAGCTACAACGTTTCGGTGAGGGCCCGTTTCTCCCCTCAGCTGTTGCTTTTAATTCACAGTATATGTTTGAACGCTGATGTCCAGTTTGCCGACTGGGTTTTTAGCTCTGTGGGAAGAAGAGGAGAAGGAGAAGAAGGTGGAGAAAAAAGAGAAGCAGGAAGTAGAGAGCGAAGAATAGGTTCAGATCTGAACTCCCCCTGACAGCCGAAGAAGAGCTGCAAAAAGTGACTTCGGCTGAAAATCAGCGTCGGAGCATTTGTGCCCCCTAGTGGGTCTGCTCGTCACTGGGTATTAGCAAATAATACAAGACGACGTTTTAAATACTTATTTAAGCCGAAATAAAGAAACTAATTCTGATTTCAGCTAACATGAAAAGAAGTAAGGTTGCTATGGCAGCCATAAAAATGGCAGATGAGAAGTTATGGTTGTTTCATCGGCGTTAAGTGTAGGAGGTAACAATGACTTTCTTTTATGAGTCTTTTCTCAAGACTTCTCATGTTCTGTGTTTAAAGTTTCCTCTGAAAAAAATAAAAAACAGATATGCTTGGAGTGCAAACTTATCTATCTAACCAGAATAACAAACCACTAGGCTGTTTCACAACATGAAGGTCTCTGCAGACACTCAGCTAACAAAAGAAACGTTTTCCATTTCCCCTCCTTCTCTCCCTTGTAGCAGCAGCCAGAAAAGGAGAGCTTAGGTTTAGTGCTGCGCCGTTAGCAGCCTCTAGATGGCAGTAGAAGCAAAGCTATCATGATATATCTAACGCAACTGCGACGATAAACAAATGGATCGATGGCAGTTTGAGTAAAATGTCATAACCAATATAAATGTCAAAAGTCAACAAACAAATGTTTAAATAAGAACAAACTAAATCTGTTCTGAGAACTATTAAATAGTTGAATCATCAGCCGAGTCCGGGAGGTGATCAATTACACTTCATTGATCACCGCCTTGTTAGAAGTTCTTCAATCAATAGTGAATTTACATTCAATATCTTTATTTATCAAACTGGTGGAGTAAACTTGGGTTCAATTTAAACTTTTTTTCTGAGACTTTCCATGAAACCAAATGTTTCAGCCAAAAACAGGAACTGGACTATTTTCCCCTGAAATGCTGAAAAATTTCATTTTTCTTCAGGGCTGAAACAATTAATCAATTAACTGTGATTAATCCAGTATCATAACTATAGTCAAAAATGTTTACTTATTGATTAATCTTTAACTGGAGAACACAGACTGAGAAAAAGGCTGTATGCTGAAAAATCATTCTCAGAGCAGTAGCTAAGATAAAACTGTACAAACAGATCCCTTTATCTGTAAACACATTCTACCCGAAATAAAGGGGCTGTTTTAGCTTCACCTGGTTCAGATCCTGCAAAAGAAAAGAAAGAAAAAATATCTCCTCTGTAAAACCTTTTGCTATTAATTTATTAATAAATATCATTTATTATGTTATTAATAGATATCAAGGCTAATTGGTCCCATTTTCCTAAATTAAACTGATCAGCCTTACACTGCATTGATGTGAGGTGAAACAGAAAAGTTTTTCACGTTAATGTTTGTATAATGTTGTTGAATCAAATGTTTATTTTATTGAATCATTTTTATTATCTCCATCGTTTCTAATATTGTATAACAGTTTAAATGAAAAATTTGCAGAATATGCCAAAAATGTTTCACCAAGTTTCAGTCTGTAAATGCATCAGCTTTAGCTCACAAGTCAGAGTGGATGGACGGTGGTTAATCCTCTTCTACACAGAGGAGCCATAAGCACAAAACACAATTAAATTTATAGACAACAATTATTCACATTAGATTGGAAATAATATACCCCACTAAGGCAAACAAACTTAAAAAAGTTAAACAATAGTTTATTTTGTTGCAGGTTTTCAAACATGCTAAAAACAATTTCTATTTGAAAAGAGCATCTTTTAATAAGCTGATCCTGTCAGGTAAAATAACTCCACAGAAATAATAGTGAGACACTCTGAGAATAAATGCAACTGCATTGATATAAAACCACTGGTTAGGTTTTTTTTTCTTTGCACTAAATAAATGGGGAAAAATAAGATCAGATTTTTCAGTGTTTGACCTGCAGGTAAATTTGGCCGACTGCACATTATTTTTAACAGGAAGCACTTTTTTTTATGTTAAACACTCATTTTCATGCTGTGATTTTGCCTTCAGGCATTGCTGAGCTGGAAGCAGCAGCTTACAGGTAGAACCACACACATACACAAAGCGTCATGCCTTTCTTCAGTAAAATACACACAGATGTAGATGGAGGATATACTCTTAAGTTGAAGAAATAAACAGCTGCTCTCTCTTCTGGAAATAAACTCTCAGGCATACCAGCAAGCAAGAAGCAACATGTAAACCTGCACCACCAGAAGACAGTAGATCTAATTAATAAAGTTTATGTTTACCGGCAGGGATAAACGCCAAGAGCTAAAATAAACTCTGTAGGAGGGTCTAGTGCTTATCTTCTATAAACCATAAGGATGTTTAAGAACCTCCCTTTAACGAGGACAGGAGGCCCTGGCAGGTCTGTGAAGTCTTGAATGAACCTGGACTCGGCTGCTGAAGCCTTCCTGGTTCCTTCCTTGTTGAGCATTTTGACACAGAGTTCTCCAAACATATTGTATATGTTCAATAACAGAAGGCTGACAGAAGAAATAAACCCGACTCTGGATTCCCTAACACAACATGTCTGCAGCCATTCATTCCTCACCAAGCTGAAGCCAAACCTCTCAACTATCAACAAATCAGCCTGGACTCAATTACATGCTTAATAAGGTAGAAGACTAAATGACATCTGGAAGCCTCTTCACATTAATCTCCTAGAGTTATGGGGGAAGAAAAACTCCAAGAAAGGCAGTTTACCCTTCCTGCTAAATGTTTCCAGGCCTTCTGGGAATTTGACAGAGAAGGTCAAAAACTAACCATGTCCTTCCGATCCTCCACCTTTAGAGCATTAGAGACGCATCAGGGGGAAGTCTACAGAAGAATCAGGGTGGCCTTGCGGTTATTTCTGACGGACAGACGCGTATGCCACTGCTTTCAGGCCAGGTTGTCGGAGCGACGATGGCAGAAGCATTCTGACCTCATGGAAAGACATGGAAAGGAAGCCAAGCAGGAGAGGCAGTGAAAGGGATGAAACAAGGGGGAGCTGCTGCTGATAAATAGTCTGTGATAACATTTTTTGGCTGCTGGTTTTCGACTCTTAAAAAGGACAATGAGAATTCTAAAGCAGCTTGAATGAACGCCAAAGAAGACAAAACTGAATCCTTACTGGGAAAGGAATGTTCAAGTTTTAATATCTTATGGCGGAATGCTCCGTCAAGGTCAAGGACCAGTCTCTGCCTCGAATGGAGGAGTTCAAATATTTTGGTGTCTGAAATGTGTGGCAGTAAAACGAAGCATGAGACTGGAAAGACAGACCGGAGGCCAAATTCTATGAAGAAGCTGAAATATCGATCAACTGGTTTCTCCAAAAAGAGCAAACTGATCCGACTCAAATTTGATGAAATCATCCAGAATGATGGTGGCATTGTCATGGTCTGGTGTTGCCTTGCAGCTCCAGGACCTGGATGACTTGTTCGGATGAATTGACTCATGAAGTCTGGTGTAAGGTCAGCTTGTGACCAAAGCACAACAGGAAGTCTGAACAGCTCCAAAACCAAAATAAAAGCTTTGGAGCAGCCTCGTCACTATTAATCAGTTACTAAATTAGTTCAGGATTTTTTCAATAATCGATTCATAATGACTAACAGCCCAAAAGCTTCAAGTATGGCTGAACTGTAGTCATTCTGTATAAGACGGTGTGGCGGAGCCCAATGCTGCTTGAAGCTTTAATTAGTTTTATTTCTGGTTTTGACAAGTTTTACCTTTTACCCTCATTAAACTATATAGCTCAACACACTGGCCTGATCCTTGGATTTGACTCGGACAGAGTCTAGCTGTCTATATAGATAAGTCTACGTTCAAGAGGACGACAGTGAGAACAGAACAACAATCTTTTTAGCCTTTAATAGACCATCAGAGGCCTGAAGAACTTCTGGTTAAACCACTTCTGTACATTTGACTTCTTGGAGGTAGAATATTCAGAACTGACGACATATTAGCATTTCTACAGTATGTTAGTTTCCAACATTGTTGTAGAGTCTCTGCCCAAATGTTGACTGAGCAGTTTGGATTCATGCAGTTTATCATTTAAAATGAACGACACCAACTTTCCTGGGAAGTCACATTAACCCTTTCATGCATGAATTATGATCCTTTGTGTCAGGATTTTTTTACAATTTTTTTTTATTTTCTTAAGGCATAAAAAAAGGTAGGTAAAAAAATTTCTACAAAACTTTTTTTTTTTTTAGGTGATCAATTGTAATTTTCTCCAAATACAAAGTTGTTATTTGAAAAATACATCAGTAGTATAGTTCTTTTGGGGTTATCTGATGTCACAATACTTTTACCTGCAAGAGTCGTCTAGAGTAGAAGGAGGGTTGGCATGCTTTTTTGTCTGTCGGCCATATTGGATTTAACAAAAATAATTTCTTGCACTTGCAGCTGATGACCAGTAGTTGATTATGATACATTAGTGTCCACTTCAGTGGTCTGTGTACATTTATAACATAAAAATCCACAAGAAGCACAAGAAAATGGCTTTTAGATATCTGTCCACTGTAGTGACCACTATGCATGAAAGGATTAAAATGGCTGATAAAGGAGATCTGGCTCAGGAAAGAAAAAGGCTCAGTGAAGTGGAGAACTTGAACAACAGATCTGACTTTGGCCAGGGACAGAAACAGTTTCTGTTAGATTCATTGCTGGGCCCACAAAAGATTTGCTCTCTGCTTTTACTATTGTTAATGGTGTTGCTTTTGAAAACGGGCAGAAGTGTCTGTTTCTGTTGAAGAGGACAGCAAGAGAAACATGCCAGTGAGAAATAAGTCCATCAATGACAAACCCCATGCAGCTGAGAGTAGAGGGTGCTGTTCATGTGTCATCCTGGAGCAATAAAAAAAATCATCCAATCTGGGGAAGGAAATGCTTGCTAGCACCACCAAAAAGCCAACAAATTGCAACAAATTGCATATTAGGTCATCCTGACTGTTTCTCTTTAAAGATTTTCAGAAGATACAGTATGGAAGTAAACACACATGGTGTGTGTCGGTACACATCATTGTTATAATAGTTAATATATGAAAAAATGAAATCATGACCATTAATTTCAGAACTTTTCCAAAGTCAAAACCCCGCTATGACATGTTTGTATAATTATGAAGACCCGGTTTGGCTGCAGTTCAGCATTCCTGAGTTCACACTAGTCAGCAGTCAAGCTGAATCTGGTAACAAATCACATCCAACAAACCCATAAAAAGTGACAAAATTTAATTTTCTTTCATACTCTATAGATGTTTTTGTTTGTTTGTTTTTTTTCAGATCAATCACCTAAAACCGATGAATCACAATGTCATTTTAACTTCATTCTGTCCTAAACAAAGTTTCATTCATTGTGCTGGTACTTTCTGTAAGGTCACCTGCAGCATTTTCCTTGAATTAGTTCATTAGTTCTTAATGAGATCCCCGAGGAAACCTTCACTAAGCAAACTGATCCCTTACCACGCCATGCATGACTTTTGACTTGATCCCGTCTGTCCACTGCACTCATAAAAACATCAGGTTCATCATTTGAAGGGTTGATGCCTAACATGTAGCAGATAATCTTTATGCACATGGAGTGGACAGGCTTACAGCAGCTTCACATACTGACGTAAGTTCCTATAATTTATCTCCATGTTGTTAGACCGCGACAAAATCCCTGTGCTTCAACTATGACACCAATACTTTAACTATACCAGGCTAGCAGAAGCTTCAACTAGAGATGCACCGATCGATATCAATATCTGTATTGATCCAGATACTAAAAACAACTCTAGATCCTGACAATGTATCTATGGACAATGATCCATAGAGGCAGATCTATTCAGTCTAGTTCTATGCTGACATCATGCTTTATTTACTTTACATTACACTGTGTTCCAAATTATTATGCAAATTGGATTTAAGTGTCATAAAGATACATTTTTGTTGTGCTATTAAATTCATAGATGGTTTTGTGTCTCAGGGCTCTTTGAATCACTATAATTCATTTCAGAGTTCTGGGTTGATTAGTTTGTCTGTGAGCTCAATTAAAGGAAATCTACTAGAAGGATGTTCACATTATTAATCAGGCCTCAGGTTTCCAGCAATAAGGGAAAGAGATGGAAATCATCAGATAGTGTAGAGCCACATGACAAGGTATGAAAATATTAGATATTTAATGAAAACTGAAGCGTTACCATGGTACTGTGAAGAGATTTGTGGCTGATTCAGAACAAAGATGGTTTGTGCAGATCAAGTCATAATGAGGAAAGTTTCTGTTGGACAAATTCATGATTAAGAGAGC
>CAEGAE010060156.1:0-39999 GCA_903067095.1 Girardinus metallicus
ACACACATACATATATTTTTACAAATTAAACTATATAAATGTAGCATAGAACTTTTATTATTTTTATCCCACCACTGCACTTCACCAAAGGCATGGCGTGTTCAGGGTGATTTGTTGTGTTAATCATCAGCTGCACGTGGCATTTTGCACCTTTTTTATTTGTTTTCATTGTTCCCTATACAGCTTGTAGCAAACTGCAAATAGGACTGTTACTTTTTCATGGACAGTCTTCCATAAAAGCCAGATTTGTGAAATGCATGCCTAATATTGTTTCACAGAGAAATTCTCCAAACTGAGCTGTGGATCTCTCAACTTCCTTCTAAGTCACATGGCTCTCATGATGGTTTCTCCAGTAATCGCATGTAAATTTAGGTGACTAGCCACTTCTTAGTAGGTTTGGGTTGAGCAATGCTCATCGACATGTTCTTTTATCACTATTAATAGCCTTCACACTCTTGACCTGCCTGTTCTGTAGTTTTTTGGCCCTAATAATGCTGTTTCTTTTTTAATATTCTCCACCAAGCCTCCCAATCCTGTTCACAACAGCGATATGTTTGTTGAAGTAAAGTTTTACTCAAAATCGGTGACTTCTAGTGGTAAGTGATGCAATGGATTTTATTTCAGGGTATTAGAGTAAAGGCGAATACTCATAAATGCACATGGTTTTTTAGCCTACTTTTCTTTCTAAAAAGTTGTTAAAACAATGTTTCATGTTTTCTTCCACTTCTACTACCTTTGGGTGGTCTATCAGATAAAATCCCCATAAAATACTATAAAATTTGTGACTTGGAATGTAATAGAATACGAAGTGCGAGTGAAATTAATACTTTTACAAGGCTGTATGTCTTCTTTAATGAGTGAAAATAAGCTATTAAATGGTTTGTTAAAGCCAAAGCTAACTCCGACTTAATTCTGGTTCAGTTAATATCCTCTATCCCGACCTAGTTTATCAAAAGGGCCGACCGTTTATCTGTTTCTGACAGCCCCGTCATTCCTGACTTGTACAGCGATTCCGGTTGATGTCAGTGTGTGGGTGAAGTACGTCTGTGATTACGTAAGCATTTGAAGACTAGTGAGAACCTGTCGGGGCCTTTTCACTGTTCGCCCTGTCAACTTTCCGGATTGTCAAACATGCGAGCTAACCTGCCACGAGTTATGCCACACTCTGAACGCACAGCCACGATTCGTTGAACAATTGAAACTGTTGGCGTCTAATGCTGCATGCAAAGTAAAACCTTCAAAATCCGCCGCAGAGAGTCGCACGAGGCCTTGGTGTTTTTGCCAGTGTGTTGTGATACCAACAAGGAAATGAGGACAGAGTTATTTGAACAAACACAAAGAAATCTAAGTAGCTAAACAGAAACACGTTCTACGCCTTTCAGACATAAACAGACTCGCAGCTGTGATTAAACCACCCCCACGGCCCGCTCCCTCCCGCTATTCTGACCATTGTTTCCACCTCCGTTTTGGAAGTTGCTGTTTCTTTATCTCGCTCCCTAGAGAAGAAGCCATGGGGTTGGGATCACACACACTACCTCCTGTTTACCACACTCGCTTGCATATGTATTCTTCACACTGTAATCCAACACTTGGTCCAGATTTCCCAGTAAAGACCACAAAAACCATGACGATTGAAATTTTAAAACTGCACCACAAGTGCTTCAGCTATCTCTTTAAAATCGCCAACCTGTGTATATTTTTAAATTGTGGTTTTATAAAGACTCACTCTTAAGTCATTCAATAGCCACGGCTCAGGAAAGCGTGCATGCATGAGAATAAGCAAGTTGTGGCTTTATCAGACTATGCTAATGCAGCCGTCCACCAGTAAACGGCAGCTTAGAGTTTATTGCTCCATCATTATTCGATCTACTTAAATTGCAGTACAGTTAAATAAACTGTCCAACTTTTAAATAGTGAGATTAACAGCAACTCTCGTTTGTTCTGCTTACCCAAACGTGCCTCCCACTGTGTGTGTGTGCGTGTGCATGCGTGGGTGTGTGTTGGTTCCCCCTCAATGATTTGCATGCTAGTGGAACAGCTTTGCATGACCGACTGTGCTTGGTGTCTTCTAGCTGTTGGCGGAGGGGGCCCTGGGGACAAACCCGCTCCAAACACCGGGACATTTGAGTATTCAAATCATACTTGCCTACAGGGTACGCTGGGATAGGGATGTTTGTCAGCCTCTGAGAGAGGACGAGGATGATAGATGGAGATAAGTATTTAAAACTAGATTGGTGACTGAGATTGTGATTGGAAAAAGAACATGCATAGAGATAAAATTCTAGCTGTCCAGTCTGCACTAATGTTAACTATCAGAAGAAGTAGGACTGCTTACAACAAACTTTTTGAAATGAGATTCTTGTTGAAGAGGCACACTTTCTTTCAGCTTTGTATCTTTTTAAAGTCCATTTTCCCCCTGAGCCCACTGCATTCCTTCTCTCGTTGCGAGCAAAGGAGACCTTATGATACTAATCCTGCGATTAGTAATGGTGAAAACAGTTTTGTGCCATAGTCCAATTGGAAACCCATGAGCAGAGCTGAGCAGCATTCAGTGGCATTTACCGCAGAGTGTTTGTTTGAGCATAAAAGGATGAATCAAAATATAGCAAAGTGAGCATATGGCCTTTCAAGGGTAGAGAAACAAACCTTTCATACATGCAGAGTTAGGACTGGTAAATTAATGACTACCTTTGAAATTAGTGACTTAGAAGCAGTTGTGATATTCTTGGTTCTTTGACTTGTTGAACTGAAGGTAAATGTAATTTAAAATGATGATAATTCCAAAGAAGGTCGATCCCAAAGTTTGTTAAAAGAAAATAGCATACATGACCCCACAGAAAACATTGAGACACCTTAAGAAAGCACAGGGCTTGAAACTATTTGCTTTAATGATCTGGCATGTTTGAAATGTGTGTTAGAAGGCGGGCCTTTGTAAGGCAGCAGACAATGGGGTCAGTGTGAAGGTTGACAGGATGGGCTTGGTTGGTCAGGGGCACACGTGAAGAGTGTGTGGGGGCGTGTGTGTGTGTGTGTGCGTGTGCAGCTCAGACACATGAGACG
Source organism: Girardinus metallicus (assembly GCA_903067095.1). Lineage (NCBI taxonomy): Eukaryota > Metazoa > Chordata > Actinopteri > Cyprinodontiformes > Poeciliidae > Girardinus > Girardinus metallicus. Next base: position 3,061 of record CAEGAE010060156.1, read on the forward strand.
TGTGTTTGCACCTTGATGAAGGTGTCACTGGTCACAGAATAGACTGAATGTTTTGGGAGGAGAGTTTGGGGATTCAGAATACTCAAAAATGCTGTGATCAGGATTCTAAATGATGTCTGGGTTTCTTTGAGACGCTGACTTTCAAGTCAAAACCAATATGGAGGATGGAACAGTGAGACAAACATGACTAGATTTATTGGTTTAAAATGTAAGAAGATGGGTTAACAGTTAATAGAGCAACACCCTAAACTGGTAAAATTCAGAAAATATTTTTCTGTTTGTTTATGCTGAGATATAAAGTTTGCTGGTGATAGATCAAGCTATACAGAGATTTATCGGTAGTTATGAAAAGTAATTCCAATGGAAGAGGAAGTAGGATGATAAAATAAGGCTTGAATGACTGTAGGGTGTTACTGTATGTAGTGTCATGCTGTTGGTTCTATTTCTAGATTAAGATATAGCTAAAAACTATTTCTCTTTAATTGTAATAATGTAAATCAATGAGAGCGGCTATAAGCAAACTAAGCAGCCGCTTAGGGCCCCCTCAGTGGAGATTCTTCTTTTTAGTAACAATTTGTCATTATAATAACAAAAACACACAATTTCATCATTTTACAATAATATATACTTGATAATATATGTAGAAATTATTATTTTATGAGCTGCCTGTCATGATACGCGGTTAGAGGTGGTGAGGTAGACGCTGCGGACCCAGGTTAGGAAATGAAATGATGATTTTAATGATGAATTACAGAAAATACAAAGTTCAATAATCCAGGCAGCACAGAGAGAGCGGAAGGCTAAGGGTCAACTTCTGGTAGCAACTGGAGACAAAAACCAAGACGCGACAGGAACGAGACAGAATCGACAAGGACCCGACAAAAACACAGAAACACAGGTGGCATTAAATACACAAGAGGGTAATCACGTAACGAGACACACCTGGGAACAAATCAAGGGGTAGACAGGTCAACACGGAGACTCAAAAGACACAGAAACCCAAAATAAACACACAGAAAAACTCAAATCATGACACTGCCGTGCATCGTGCAGAGTTAAGCTAGCAAAACAATGTCTCAAAAAAGGACTTATCCTTCAGGGAGGAAGAAAAGAGAAAGAACAGAAAAAAGCCAAAATAAAGGTTTGTTTTAATATGTCTCCGTAATGTAATGTTTATCAGAAAGATTTGTGAAGCTGCTAATAGAAAATTAGCTTGATAGCGACCTGGAACGGTCCAGTGCAACAGCCAAACATTTATGCTAGCGTCCTTGTGTGAAGCTGAGTTTTAACTTTAAATGAGTTGGTTCTCCTGCTTGGCTCTGCATATGTCTGAGGTTTTTTGGCTTCAAAACATTGGGTTTTGAAGCCAACAGTTTTAATTATTGTTATCAATGTTTGACATTGTCTAGCAAATAGTTTTTACATCAGGCTACATGGCTGCTGCATCGATGAGCTGCTCTAAGCTGTAGTTGGCGATTATGTTGTTTGCTGCTGATCATTTATGTGACTAAAACAAACAATATTTTTACATCAACTTACAAGGTTTGTGAAATTTCTGTTAAAATCATTTGAAGGCTCAGAATCAACCCGGTACCGGTTCACATTCTCAAGGGAGAAAAACTCACCTGGTGTAAATAAAATTTCTAGCTATTGGAGTTATGCTTACGAGAAATTAATTTAATCAAAATATGTCATGAATATGTGTGCATGTATTCCATCTTTAGTTGGGCTGCACCGATTGCAGTTTTCTGGCCGGTTACCGATCTTTAAAAGGCCTGACCTGCCAATTTTGGTTTTGGCCAGTACCAATTTCTTTTTGTCTGAAATGTTGCTAAATACAGCAAGAAAGTCACCGAGTTGGCAACAGAGGGGCGAATATTGTTAACTGCAAACATTCAGACCTGTCCTGGTGGGCCAGTCTGTCAGTCACACCTCTCGCTGTAGAGCAGAAGAGGACAGAGGCTGATTTTTAAACCTTTGCTGATGAAAATAAGATCAGGGGATAAGATGGGCTTCTCATGGAAGTATCAGCAGATCACGATCCCATAAAATTAAGAAAATTCGGCGCCCAGAAATCAGCTGGCTGATAAATGTATCCTATATTTAAACATTCATACAGGATATGATGTAAACAGCACTATCAGATATTCAATAAGGTTAAAGCAAGTGTGTGAATGATCTAATGATCGGGCTGCTGATTGCAGCCAGTCCACAATGTTAGCAGAAATAGGCTTAGATTAGAGCCATACAGTTGTATCCTAAATAAAGCAGTCCTTTATCAAGCATCTTTGGAATTTTAATTGCCGTGAACAGTATTTATGCACAGCTAAAAGCTTTAAACTGATGTTGTCTATTTTCAACAGCTAAATACACTGCGGCTCATCTACATAAATGTGATCAAAACATTCGTCGTATGACCAGTACTGAGTGTTTTTAGCTTTCGGCACTTCCCCCCTTTGTACTTGCTAACCGAAACCATGAAATGCATGGGGCAAGGAAAGTGGATGAAAAATAGAGCATTTGGAAAGAAGAGGGAGGATAGACAAAAAAAAAGAGGAGCAGATGACTCAGGGTGAAGTAATGTGGCCTTTTGTGGCCCTCAGCATGCAGCTTTGTGTGTTTGTATGCCCTTGGCATTCGAGGCAGTGGAGAATGTGCAAACACCACTCACAGTCACCCCGCAGTGTTTGTGCGTGTGTTTTCTCTTCGGTCTGGTCGCTCCAAAAAAACTGGAAGGCAGATCCTTACTTATAGGGACAGTCGATGACGCGTTCAGGGAATGTCATAGTAGCCGAAAACGTATCTCAACATATGAAATGTCAAGCGCAGTGATGTATAGAGTTTTTCAGTAATTAAAAAATTTGGGCAATCAAATGATTATTTTCACAATGTTCCACAATGAAAAGCACAGTTTTCAAATTCTGATTTCATATGTTACGGGGTAAAAACAAACCTCAATATGAAAAAAAAAAAGAAACAAAACAAAGTAATTGCTCTCTAAATCTAATAACTGGTTTTGCCACTCTCGCCGGCAACAACTGCCATTAATCGTTTGCAGTAGCTTTTTTTTTTTTTTCACCACACAGGAGGAACTCTGACTTAACTGTTTAAATAATCTTTTTAATTTATTCACACTGGAGGTTTTTAAATGTGAACGGCCTGTTTAAGATCAGATCAAAGCATATGAAGCATATTTATACCTGGACTTAGACTAGGCCATTAAAATAATTCTTCCCGTTCTGTTTTATTTTTTGAGCCGTTCAGAGATTGACCTTTTGTTCTGGATCGTGTTGCTGTATAACCTACGTTTAAAGACCACAAACTGCTGAATGGAGATTCTCCTGTAGGATTATCTTCTACATGCCAGAGTTTATATTTACAAACTAAAACCACCATGGCCTACTGGTGTTATGACTTTCTTTTTTTTTTTTTTTTTCCTGAAACTTTAGGGCCAGATGTGCCAAGATGAATTAAACGGTTTTATTATTCTTGAGTGGGTTCGCAGAAAAATTATTTCTCAACAGTCCTGTGATGTTGTCTTTTAACAAACGTGAGATGGGTCGTCATTGTGTTTGTAGTCAGCTGTGATTTTGGGTTTGGACTTCTCCCATGTCTTCCAAGTCTGGCTCAAACTCTTGTCCACTCACGAACGCTGACCTTCAAGTGGCTTTAGAAACAGCACAGCGACCTTTTCCTGATGGAATATTGTTCTTCTCGTCTGTTTTTGAATTTCTTTAGATCGTTGGGTGTTGTCTATGGAGTTCTTTACTTTTGCCAGAGAAGTTCTCTTTAAAGTGATTTATTGATGGTGGTAAATGCACTGAGAAATGTGGTGTATTTTCTCCATCTGGCTTTAGACAGCTTTTCTCTCTTAATGAATACAATCTTTTTGTTGGAAAGGGCTGTTTCTGTTTTATATTTTGTATTCATGTTTTTTATGTCTGATTATTAAAGATGCATTTTATTTAAATATTACAAAAAGGCAAAAACAATTTCTGAAGGCACCTTAAACCTGGTGTAATTTTCTATGCAATATAAATATATGTAAATGGACATGTTCACATTAACATTTAACATTTTTGCTACTGATCCTAATAATGTATTACTTTTACTTTAGATTTGAAGTATTTCCATTGGAAGAGCAGACGCAGATAATTCACCTGCAGAGCACAACAGAGCAGCACTAAAGGGATCAATCTTGAGAATGAAGATTATAGGATTAGAAAATCTGTCAAGATGCAAAATTCAGTTCACAATCATCAGTACAAGGATCCTTCAAGTCTGGATCAGAATTCTGTAGGTGTAGAGACACATTTTTAAGGCAAATGTTTTCTGCACAATACCATCTGACATGTGATTGAGATGTTAGAGGGTTTCACAAGAGCCAAGAGGTGAATCAAAGTTGCTACTCGGTTTTAAACAACTCGACTCGAGCCGTAACAATAAAAACGTGGCTAAATGATGCAGACACAAGCAGGGGAAAACAGTTAAGCACCAATTTTTCTTTTGTCATTTTGTTTCTCCTCTCTCTCCTTGTCACCGAGATGCGTTTTCTTCTCTTACATACTTTGTTTTCTGTGTTCCCTCCCATGAATCAGTTGTTTGTTCATTGCAAACAAGGTGGACTGAGTCCAATGTTCCTATCGGCTTACCTGCCTAGAACCAGGACAAGGAAAAAGGTAGCAGGGGTAGGAAGGCGGGGACTGATGGAGAGCGGAGCTGCTTCCAACAAAGGCTGCTTCAGAGCATGAACAGCCCCTCTCTCATGCCTGCTTACAGCTCTCATGTTACCTCCTCATCCTCCTTGATGCATGGGGCAGAATGAGATGCATTGTGCCTGCTCCCCTGCTCGAGACTAAGCTTCCTCTACACACACACACGCGCGCACACACGGCTAACTCTACACCGCTCTTTGTGACGGACATTAGCATGGTTTTCCATGTGCTAGTTGTTTCTGTTTTTGTCTGTTGACTATGATTGCTCCACTTTTAAATTGTATTCGTGCTTCTTCCATGCTGTGACCTGCTGCCTTTGTCATGTCTCTTTTTCCATTATGAGGGCCACTACCATTAGTTTGAGTTCTAGTTCGCACGAGCTCTGCTTGGTTTTTTGGAAAATTAATGTCATCATAATTGATTGGATACAGATTGCTCATTATATTAACTTCATTCTTCATTTTTATCTTTCTTTTTGGTCAGTCTATGTAGAAAAGGTAAAAATGTATTTCTTAAAATAACCAAGGCTACATAAACTGCCTTAATTAATGCAATATAAACTTGGTCAATTTGAAAACCCCAGTTCAGCCTGCTTACTGTCTGATGGCAGCAGGTTGCAGTTGCTTGTTTGCGAGGTACACACACTTTTCACATTAATTTAGATTAATGTGAATCTAAATTCACATTTAGATTTGTGAATGCCAGTGAATGGCTTTGCGACATCCAGTGAATGCCTGGATGTCGCAATGTCTATATTCTGGAGTTTTCGTGCATAAATATGGTCTAAAAGAGCTAGAATTAGTGCAATCTCCAACTGAAACAATAGACGTCATGGAGAAAATAACATATAAAGGCAGGAGAAGAGGCCTACAGGAAGAACTCGCTTCATTCACAATCGTAGCCGTAGCGTTTAGATCTGACACTGACAGAAAACATCAAAGCAAAGTTTTCACATCCATTTTAAAAATTTTAACATTGAATGTTTTTTCATGTCAAAGTTTGCACCATTAGTGTTTACTTGTGTAACTACCCGACCTTTATGAGAGTGTTAGAACAACTGACTTACAGCATGATTTCTGTAAGAAGTAGTAGCGGCTCTATACTTGTTTGCGTGCGTGTACGCGTGTGTTCCTTCTCACTCCTGTTGAGCAGGTTTAAATGATTAACTCTGCTGGTAGAAACTAACAGGCCAGGAATGTAAACCTGACTACGGCGGTGCTCTCCTGGATAACGCACACCTTGCTTCATTGGCGAACACTCGGCCCAACGCCAAACCTCCTCGGCACTTTTAACGCATCATGATCGTTATTACATGACCCTCATGCGTTCTATTCTTATGTTTTCAAACCATGTCTGTGCTTGAAACAGTCACCACCAAAAATAAAAACAACCACCACTCTTTAGGACTTTTGTTCAGTTTGGTCAGGTTTCCATGAATTTGTGAGACGTGAGCTTGGTGCCACAAATCGTACATGCATGTACATAAATCATAAGTCATGGGAATGCATGATTTACCTCCAGAGAAATATGCAAAGCAGCAGTTTTTGATCTTTGGAAAATTTTCAGCAGTGTCTAGAGAGCCTCGGGTCTTAACTGTTTCTGCTGCTTGAAGATTCGCACCAATTAGGTAAGCAACATCCTTTTTTGTATTTCACATTTTCACCATTCAGGCCTGACTAATATTACACAGGATTAAATAACTTTTTCTTTTTTTTTTTTTTTTTTGAGAGGTGAATATGATTTATTTGGCAAAGCCGCTCAAACATTCAAAAGAGAAACGGAGAAATACTTCTTTTTAACGTATTTTCAGAGTTTGGTAGCTAGGTTAGGCACTTAATTTTAATCCTGGACAATGAACAAACCTTTTCTGTCTAGGAATTTTGTTTGGAGCTGTCCTTTTTATCATCACTTAGCATCTCTGAGATTTTTATAATGCTTGTTTTATCCTTCCTTTGGTTTCTCGGAATGTAAACGAGGCTTATTTTGGAAAACAACAAAAGGTGTTTTCCAAACTCGGCACATCAACCGACACATCATTTAAGGACAATAACAACACTTCTGTCTTGTAGATCAATATTTCACAACGCTGCTTAAAGACGAACAAACCTAGCAGAGATTTTCTGCCTCTTTGTAGTTGGATTTTCTGACATTTTTAATTCTAACTATATTTTATTTGTTGCTTCTTCTGTAATGGCGTCATGGAAAAAGATTTGTACAAGATCATCACTTATAAAACTGCCTTCCTCTTCCAGTCCGCATGTTGTCACGTTACGACTCTCAAACTTTATTGTATTTTATGTGGCAGACCATCACCAAGTAGCTCGTAGTGTTTAAAAAGGAAAGGTGTACATGTGAACAAATTCAAATCTCAAATGTTTTATGAGATTTTGCACTCGGCTCATCGAATCTGTGCTTTGTAGAATCAAGTTTTTGCAAATTTAGTCTGATGTTTGGGCCCATTCTTCTTTCCTAGGTAGCTCAGACCCGATCACGTTGCATGGAGAGCATCTTTGAAAGTTAGAGTTTCACCATTTTTTTATTTTTTTATTTTTTTGTCAAATAAGGTGATCAAAGTCTGAACTCAAATTCGAACCCCAAATTCAACTGAGAATTTAAGCAAGAATTGAGAAAACTATTGGCCACATGTCATTGCCCTTCTGTCTTTACAAGTACCACAATATCATAATTATAAAGTAGTAATTAAAATACTTATTTTTGTTACTTTTAATGTGACAAAATGTGGAAATAGTTAAGGATTAACAATACATTTCCAACATCCTGGTTCTTTCAACAGCTTAAAGCCAGTCCTGAATAACCCAGCACACTTTGGCTTAATACGCAAAAGTACAAAGGCAGAATGAGGGTAATATCTGATCTGTCGTTACATCACTGAGCTGAAGGTAGTGAATCAGCAGAAGTCATGCAGATATGATATAACTCAGCGACTCCAGAGATGTCCGCTTAAAGTGTGTGAGCAAACTTTGGAGTTGTGTTCCCCTCCTCTATTCCCTGTTATTCTGAGCTCTACTTTAGCACTCATTTGATCCACCGCCTCAAAGGAAATCACACTCTTCTACTGTAAACACACTTTCAGTCATTTTTTAGAATCTTTCAAGTTCTCAGATGTGCCTTGTTTACAAAGAAGGCGGGGAGAGCATCAGTGTCAAAAAGAGAGAAAAGTTCTTGTATTTCATCTGTAATTCTTCCACTAAAAAAATATCATGATATGTTAAATTATTTTTATGGTCTTCCACTGAAAAGTGACATACATGCCTTTTATCTTAACCAACAGGGAGGTTGCTTTCAACCTCCCTGTTGGTTAAAACAGGATGTTTAAAATCATCTCACGCTGCTGATGATTCAAGATTTGTGTGACATCACTGGGGTTTACAATGCTAGCCAGGTCTTTTTTTGACACATCTTCATTTCGTCCCTCTTTGTCTTTAAGCCCTGGGGCTTGCTGATGCTGTTCGTATTGCTTTCTGAATTGCTATGCTATGGAGACATTCCTCATTCTTTAGTTGATATGTACTGTAAGTATTTCCCAAGGCACCAATTGATCTCCTTAGACATCCAGACTCCGCAGGTAGCTGATGACACAGAGATGGTTGTAGTTTTTTGATAATCCGCTCCTTATTTATTTTTTTAATTTTTTGTCAGCATATGACTTCACCAGGTTTAAAAATAGCCCAGAGAGCCAGTTTTACATTTGTTCCATTACGAACTCCGTGAGCACAAAAGGGAAAATTCCTGTGTTGCACCGAGTTGTTGTCAAGAGCCAGTGAGTGCAGAACGTTGACGTCTTTGCATGCTTGTTGCCAGAGCAATCCTCCATTAAAGCCCTCATTGTTTTCAGAAAGGTGAGGCTCTTTCTGAAACCCCCGTGTGCGTTAATGAGTTGAGAGAGTTACAGTTACACAATTAGGACCGTGGCGTTTAAGAGAATAATGCACACAGACACAGTCAATATAGGTTTATCACAAAAAGCCACAGTAGTCCTTGAGACTGCAAGTGTGAACGCGCACGTGTGCCAGGGTGGGGAGGAGGTTGGCCTTATTATTTATCACACAGTAAGATGGGGATGTTTGAACAATGTCTGCTGTTTGAGGGGATGCAGTGGGTTTCCTCTTGGCTATAAAGCGGCCGGATCAGGTTCCTGTTGTGATAATCGGCTCCTGTTCCAGAGATCACATCGGTCTAGAGGAGCATGTAGCACCGCAGAGGTCATTCCGTGGACAGGACTTGGAATGTAATATCACATACGGTAAGCCTTGACATTTAGCCATGCTCAGTCACATTTTCTGAGCTCCCATTGACATTAGATGAAGATTGGCTCCAGTTCTCCAGACAGAGGTTGTTTTTCCTATGAACTGGGCTGTGTAAACACCAATCCAGCCCCTGCACTCTGGAACATCTCACTTGTCTAGTCATATGTCCGCCCCACACACACTCACACAAAAAGACAAGTGAAGTTTGGTTTCAACAGCATAATATTCCTTTTAACTCAGCTACTATGATTTCTTCCCGCAGTGCGCCACGGTTTTATAATTTTATTTAATCACCACTCTGGCACTGTACGAGATTTATTTAGAACTTATTTAGCAAACCGGTACTATTTTGTATAATTCTGTAATAAATCTGAACATAAACAAAGACAGGGTAATAAATGTGCTACAGCATGGATTATGCTAATGACACACGATTTCATATTTCTGAGTCAACACATCACTGAGATTTGCTGTGTGTGAAGGCGTTCATAATACCACTGGGCAGCGGGTCAGAATCACCTTCAACTTAACTCAGAAAAGGTTGCAAGAATGCAAGATTAGAGATTTCCACTCAAATAGACTCAGTAATTGAAGACTGTCAAGTATTCAAGTTTATAGTTTTATTTTGATTTTTCAGATATGGTTTATGTAAAAAAAAAAAAAATCATCTTTCTCTGTGAGGCATGTGTTGTATCTTTGCTCAAACCTAATTTTACACGTTGTCAGGGCGGAGAACCACAGGGCCGATGTTACCACTTCCTACGGTTTGGAAGTGACTGAGTAAAATAGTTAGCCATAACACATATAATAAGAGAGCTGTTTTCTACTGCAGAGTCAATAACTGACTACAATAACCTACAAAAGTTATGGCTTAAATGTGTGATTAAATGGTACTGAGATGTTGTGAAATTCCCTCTTTGAAAAAGACATTTATTTTGTTTTGAAGAACTCACCACTGCAAAGCCAAACGATCTGACTGGATCATAAGTTGTCCCTTATCTAATGTACTTGTGTACAGCTCTGTTGTCAAAGTTAAAGTTGCCATATATTCAGTGATATTTTGCATGTTGAAAATTATTTGAGGCAAATATGGAAAAGAGTATCTGCAGAGTAAATATAGCTGTGACTGATCCAGTTTTGTTTTTGACTACATTTTCAATAAAAGTTGCACAAGCGTTTCATTTATTTGTAGTTTAGTATTTTTCTGATCAGAAAACCTAAGTTGCTAGTTCATATGGGCTGAAGGTGTTTCATGCTGAGCTGCTGGAGGGGAAGTGACAGGGAGGATGAAAAGCAGAAGTTAAGTGGCTTTCTTAGCGGGACATAAAAGTCTTTGTGTTATTCACACATGCTGAGTCTTTATTTAAAGATGGTCTATGTTTAGATGAGCCACCCTGTAGCTTTTCGATAAACCCACACGGCTGAAACAAAAGTGACCCAACTGGACAAACATAAATAATCTTACCCTAAAATTGACTGTTTTTGTAATTTAGCTTTTTTGAATGAAATAAACCCTGAATTGATGACAGCACAAAGTTGACCACAACAGGAAGTAGTTGTTAGATTATTGGTTCATATCAAATCTTATCAAATGACCATATATTGGTCATTCTGAAACTAGCTTGAAATTAGCATAACTAAGCAAAATGAAATCTCAGTGTCTGATAATGATAGGAAATGTGATGAATTTTTTTTTGGGTAGCTCATACACCAAGAAAAGACAACGGGTCCCCTTTAAAGATTTTTGTTTTCTTTAGTTTCTCAATCAAAACATATATTTTGAAATGATTTCGAGAATGTCACAGTGTCTACAACTTCAACATACAACAATCGGTTTACGGAGTTTCTTCATAGCAATTTTATTAGCTGCTACAATAGCAGTAAAAATTTGACGTTCCCGCTCATTAATAGTGCCCCGTTGCTTTGTTTACAACCAAGAAAAATAAGTGTTTGGGAATAGAATCAAATGACTGTGTGAAGAACGCCTAATCCATAATTAATTTCACTTATAATGAGTTTGTTGGTCCAAAGATAGAATAGAATAACATAGGAAACAGTGGGAAACCTGATGCTTGACAACATAAAGAATGCAGTTTGAGAGCCGCCTCCCCTCCAGGCGAGGCATACTATCTGTACGGTAAATGTAATGACACATGCAGCTTTTTGTTTGCAGACTGAACACGCATTCACATAATCCCAAGTAACAATACTCCTAACCTTTACATGCACAACCTAATGTACGCTATGCACACAAACGTATGGGGTGATTGTGTAACTGACGACCTGTACGTATTTCTCGTAATGCTAAAATTGAAATCAGACATTTTACCCTCGTTCCACTCTCTGCTCTCACAGTAAACTGAATACGAGATTAAGAAAAGTGGGTATTTTTCTGGAGGCAGCAGTGGTTTGTGGAGTCTGAATCTTATGCATTTCAGTGGTGTAGTAAAGAGGTGTGGTCTGCGTAGACTTGGCAGTCACTTTCTGCGGTTGGTGCATTGAGTGTTTTTTGAACAGTCGGTGGAGGATTTTATGACTCGCCTTGTTTCTTGAGTTTTGCGGATCGAGAAGAGCTGCGACAGCAACAGCGGGGAGTTTATGGTAGACTGGCTGGCATTAAGAATCGCCTGTAGAAGATGATTGGTGGTGGATTTGTGAGCTTGAAGTCTGTTCTGATCTAGGCTCTGTGGGTGTTTTGTAATTACAGATGGCAGCACTGAGTCTCAGTTGTGGCAATCCTATGTACTGATTTATGTAGCTATTACATGAATCACTGCTGTCACAGAGCTTTTGGGCTGTTGTTGGAAAAAAGTAAAGTCTGAGTTTATTGATGTCTGTATTTTCTAATTCTCCAGGAGCCAGAACCGTTCCTGTAGGCGTCGGTCGGGATTAAAAAGAAACCTAAAACTTACAGAGAAAATCAGAAAAAAAAAAAATAAATAAATGAGGGAAAAATCTCTGTCACATTGTCCCTGTTCCATTGCATGTTTTTCAGGCCTAAAAATACTTTTTCACCCCAATTAACTCTGAAATAGGTTTCAGTTTATATTTTCAAAGAAAGAAATTGACTGATATTTGGAAAAAGACAATAGCCATGTTTCTACCAATATTTTGTTATGCCCTTGTTGATGTATTGCATTAGAAAAGATGAGAAATGGATGAAAATATTAGAATTCAAAATATCTTCCTCATTTTCTCAAAAAAGGTTTTACTTGATGTGTTTTTTGGCTTTTCTGAAAAAGAGTTACTGCATTAAAGGGGAGATGGAAACAAATTTCTAAGTTCAGATGTAGCAAACATTTATGTACTTCACGTGACTGATCAGCTGTCAGCATGCATTAAAACTGCATTTCTTTCTCTATGTCTCCGAACAACATACAACTTGTCCCATAATACACTCTATTAGCAGTAAGCGCCATTCACTTTAGAAACAACCTGGAGTCTAATTTTAGTTTTCAGTGAAGTTTGAGTTTGAAGCTTCAGTAGATGCACCCTCAGAAATGCTGGGCATTGATCCTTGACATTTGATCTTTTCTATTTTCTGACAAAATCTTTACAGAATTCCACATTTCAGAGGCAATGACACTGTTTGCTCTTTACTTGCCATGAATATTGGATAGTAGTCTTTCAGTGGGATGTTATTTCAAGTTTCCTGCTGTGAACTGTCATTGTTTGGGGACCATCACTGAAAAACTGTTTGGTTTTTTTTGTTTTTTTTAATCACAAAACAAAAACAGAATGACACCAAGGTTCCCTTTTTTAACATCCTATATGAGTGATTTGCATGGTTAGCATTAGCTATCCTCATCAAACTCAAGTCACTGCTGTTAATTTACAAAGTCCTTAACAGAGTAGCTCCCATTTACTTAAAGGCTCTCGCAAAGACTTATGTCACTCTGACCATCAAAGGATTGTCAGCCAGTAGTGGGTGCATCACACTCAAGAAAATCCAGACTATTATCTTGAATTTATGCAGACCCAAAGGTCCTACCATGCTTACCAGAACAGAGGCATCCTTGTCTATCTTTAAAAAAAACTCTTGAAGTCCTGACTCTTCAGAAAGTATCTCCTACTCTGATGACTTTCCTAGTCTCTCTACTGCACTGTCTTCACATCCCTCCATTTCTGAACTCTATTTCTACACTGTCTCCCATGTCACCATTTGACAGAGCCTGTCAAATGGTCTTTCTTTTACTGTTGGCTTTGATATTCACTGCATTGTATCCTCATTTGAAAGCCGCTTTGAATAATGCATAAACATCTGCAACTAATGAGTAACAGGCTATTTAGAAAAGCTTTGTTCAGTAAAAATCAAGTGAATAACATTGGATGACTGTAGTTTATTGTTTTGGTTTGATTTACTTCATTGACTCTGACACGGTTAACATTTGATTCGTTCTCAAAATAGGTCACAGGTCTTGAATGTATGTCGAAAATACAACCTTTATGTGCTTTTTGTGTCTTGTTGTTGACTGTGGTCAGCAGCTGGGGCGTGGTGGACTTGCTGTGTATCTTGGCAGCGTTACAAGCCAGGCCTGGATTTTGTGATGTGGTTGATTGGGAGAGCATGTTGGGGAACTAAGAGACAGACTGTGTTTGTACTGTAGGGAGAAAAAAAAAAAAAAGAGGGAAAGGGGGAAAAAGACTGGGTGTGTGTTTGTGTTTGTTAGGTGGGTGTGCCTGTTGGTTAGCCAGAAGGTGTATTTGTGTTATTGTGTCATTTGAAGGTGGAGACCATGGTCCCCCTTCCTGTAAGTAGTTAGAGTCTGGCCAGATGGTGAATCTTGACTCAACAATGGGAAAGTAACACAACAAGTGAGCAGAGATAACCATTTTGAATGTTTTTATGTGAGCTAACGTGTAAGGGAGCAGTCTGTCCAACTGTATAGCTCAAATCTTTTTCCTGTTCCTCATTTCGAGCTTATTTTTGCGTGCTACAAGAGAAAATGATTTTTAAACTGTGTATGGGTGTGTGTGTGTTTCTGGTGTCCTGTGTGGTGTGGCCACTGAAGTGAACCAGACTGCGTTAACTATTCATGAGGGCAGGGTTTCCCTGTAACAGCCTCCCTCGCTCAGTTGACTTCTGATGGACATTCTCATCTCATATCCGTGGAAAAGCTTCACGGAAACACCTGAGCATGTTTGTGTGTACACTTGGATATGACTGATAGGAAGATAGGAGGCAGTTACTCCTTTGTGTTTCCGTCCACATTGATTGAGTTGCTTGACATGTGGCCTGGTCGTATTAGCATGTGTGCTAATGTGCGTGTGTTTGTGTGTGTATTTGTTTACCTGAATTTATGTAAACTGTGAATCTATTTCACTTCTGGACACTCTTTTCTCAAAGGTTATTGAACCTTGGAGTGCTTGAGATGTAGGCTGCGTACATTAAGTGTGCACTTGTCTGTTTTTATTTCAATGAATTTGTGTCAGAGTGTAACCTAAAACCTAAGGCAGATTTTTGGAATTTTGGTTGCAAGTTTTTTTTTTCACCTTATTTCTACATTATTTTTTAATAGTTGATGTAAAATTATGACCTTGTAAAAATCCTCCTTAAGGTTCTGATTTTTAATACTTAGCTTTGTCTTGGTATAAACTTAAAAATAGTTAATATTTAGAAAAAATTAAATAAAGTTGCAAACATAAGTAAAAGTACATATGTACTGGATCTGTTAAATAGTTTTCTACTGTTTTGGGGATATTCTTCTAATAATATATTTATAATTTATAGTTTTACTGAAATATGTTGTGTTCCTAACAGCTCTAGAAAACATTGATTTATCACAAGCCTGATTTCTATTTAAAGCTTTTTTTCTTTATTTTTTTTTTCTTGGTGAGAAAATTTGATCGTGATGAATTTGAGAATTGAACATTTACCTTTGTTATCACTTTCTTGTTTGAATTATATTTGAAGTTCTTATTTTAACTCTTGTCTTGTGTTATTCAGGGCTCAGTTGAGGCTTTCCTAATAAACCAACAAATCATTGTCTAGTTGTGATGGATCTTGCAAAAATATGAGTACACAACCTTTCAATTTCAAAGACTTATTATTATTTTGTATCTAAGCTGAGTTTTGGGATTTGTCTGTGTTTTTTTTTTTTTTTGTTGTTGTTTTTTTAAGTTTTCCAGTTTGGCTTAATCTTTCTTTAATGCATGATAAAACACAGGAATCTGTCATGTCTGATTGTGTGAAGCTGAAAGCAGATTTAAATAGCTTATAAAGCCAATAATGATCTAATAGTTTTACACAATTGAATTTGTCTATAAACTGTAAATTGCTGAATTAAAATTTACCCATGGTTAAATGTATATTTTCCTTCTTGTTGCAGTTCCCAGAGTGTGGATTTTATGGCATTTATGACAAGATTTTGCTGTTCAAGCATGACACAACCTCCAACAACGTCCTCCAACGGGTCAAATCCACAAGTGACATTCAGGAGGGAGATCTGGTTGAAGTGGTGCTTTCAGGTGAGTCTTTCCCCAACAACAGTGCATAGCAGCTGTCTTCCTGCCTGCTTCAGTTCAGAACAGATGGCCTTATTTCACTGTAGCCTGTCACACACACCTGGCTAATTTGTTCCTTTACTGTTTCAAACTGTATTGTCACATTATCAGAGAGAAAATTAATCTGCTTTCCAATTTTACCTGCATTTTATCTATCAACTATTTCTGCTAACTCTAGAGTTACTCTGACATGACTTTTATTTCTAACACCCACAGCTGCCACTCTGTTTAACTCTTGTCTCTTTTTAGCGGCAGCCACATTTGAAGATTTCCAGATTCGTCCCCATGCGCTCAATGTGCACTCATACCGAGCACCAGCCTTCTGTGATCACTGTGGAGAGATGCTGTTTGGACTGGTCAGACAAGGCCTGAAGTGTGATGGTGAGAAGCACAGGATGCTATGACAATCAGAAAAGATATGCAATGGCACCTAAAGATATCTCTTCTGAAGTGATCTCTTACAATCCATAAATGTTCTACTTCTTCTTCTCCTCCTCTCTGTTGCACTGTTTATTTCTACACATCTGATTCTTTGATCTATGCATCCCCCTGCAGGATGTGGGCTGAACTACCACAAGCGCTGTGCATTCAGCATCCCGAACAACTGCAGTGGAGCACGCAAGCGACGGCTGTCCACCACTTCTCTGAGTAGCAGTCAGTCCCTGCGTCTCTCCACCAGCGAGTCAATCTACAGCGTGGGGACAGCCTCCACCTGCTCTGAAGAAACCAGTTTAATTCGCTCCCACACACAAATGGTAATGCATGCACAGGGCGCTGTGGTGTATGTCAGTTTGATAAATGAAACTCAGATAAATAAAGCAAGACCATGTCCCAAAATAACCTTCGGCTAGTTGATCATTTTGCATCAGTGCAGTGGTTTTGTAGCTGATGATATTCATTGAAATACTAATTAAAAAAAACATATTTTTTGACAATGGAGACATTTTTACTGAGGCCTTCAAACATGTTTGCTTTAAATGTCTGTGACAAATTCATGCAGCTTTGGAGGTTTCCAAAATACCTTGCAGAACTACATCCCACACGCAGTTGTCTACAGTCACAGCAGTTTTACACAATCGGCGACACAGTCAGTTAGTCAACGCAAACAACTTTTTAAATGTAAAGAAAATATTGATCAATTTCTGATCTGTCAAAATGTTGTCTGAGACGTTCATGGGCTTGGGATCATCATTTGACTCCCCAGCTATCAACTGTGCAGTGCTGGCTCACACTCATCATGCTGTTATGTAATATTTTTGGACAGCTACATGCAGTTGTTTTGGGTAAAGAAACACTCAGAGATCCGTTTTGGCTGCAAACCTTGTAGTGATACATCTGTTGATACCTGCTAACCACAGTGTTTGGCACTTGACATGATACACATATCCAGAGATGCATCATGCAACAAATAACTTTACACTATGCGCAATGTTTAGAAGCAGTACATGCAGCACATGATGATTCTGCTTTCTGAAATAATGTTTTTTGAAAGAATGTAAAGCATTTGTGTTTAATTTTCTAATTAACACTAAAACATATACATTGTCTATATTCAAACTTTTTGCAACAAGTACAAATGCATTACTTCTGAAGCATTACTGTCTTGACAGTGTTATGCCATGAGGAAAGAAGAAATATATTGTCCCTTTGTATTTCATGCAATTGAGGAATGAAACTTATTTGTGCATTACATTTTTAATATGAAACTTTATTTTCCAATTTCGAAGTTGTCGCAATAGAAATATCAAATTCAATAGGAATGGTATGGATTTAAAAACTGTTTATTTACACCTCTGACAATTTGTGTCTCGTTAAATACAGAATTACTATGACATGTCCAGTAAAGCAATGATTATAAAGCTTATGTTAAAGCAACACTTTTCTTTCTCCTTTTTTGATTATTTGCAATTGTCCCACACTATTTGTAGTATTTATTAAGAGCCTTGGTCCCTGTGCACATTAATCAGTTTATATCTTTGTTCTTTTGATTTTTACTTTAAAGTTGGCTTCGATGTAATTCACATAACCAGATTCCAACTCTAGACATAAGTCAAAATAATACAACACTTAAAATAGCAAGTGAAATTTTGTTGTTTTTTTTGATACTGTGAAAAGCTAAGGATACACTGGCCAATTTAATTAACTAGTTTCAAATTAAATATGCTAAAACTAATATGTAATGAAAACATATTTCCAAAAGTACATGATAATATTCTTTAATGCTTTTTTCTCTTTAAGCTAAATTCACCTTCAATATTACCGTTTTTGTCTTTCTCTATTTTCCAAGCCACGGACTCCTAGTGAGGCGCGACGCTTCTACACAGGCCGGCCTGTTCATCTGGACAAGATCCTGATGACGAAGGTGAAGGTGCCCCACACATTTGCTATTCACTCATACACACGGCCAACGGTGTGCCAGTACTGCAAGAGACTTCTCCGAGGATTGTTCAGGCAGGGTCTACAGTGCAAAGGTGAGCACAGACGAACAGGGATGTGTTTTTAAGTCACTTCTGTGAAATAAAATATGAAATAGTCATTTAATATTTAATAGCTCCGTTGAAATGAACCTTTTCTTGTATTCCTCCCAGACTGTAAATTCAATTGTCATAAACGCTGTGCATACAAGGTTCCTAATGATTGCCTCGGGGAGACCATTGGAGGTGAGCAAAGACATAAATCCTATGTCTAATGTATTTACATGGCTGCATTGTGTGTAAGCTGCATGGATTTGATAAAACATGCATGTTTTCTTTGTTAGAACTAATAACCATGTTACATGTCTTAAATATTCCAAATGACACATTGTCTAATAATACTAAAACTCACTGGCCCTAATGTTTTTATCTCTTCAGACAACAGAAGTAACTGTGGTAAGTATAATCAGTGCTCAGATGCATGCAAGCATGAGGCCTGGTCGTTGCTTCCCTGCTCTATTTCGCTCAATTCAAATCTCGCTTACAGCTCTGTGCGAAGCAAAGCGGAGTACAAGGTGCTGGTTTTTATCAGGCTGGTAAAGCTGTGCTTTTCTCTTAAAATTCAGCTAAGCAGTGTTTTTACCATTTCTGAGTGCCAGTAGTACCGTATTTTTCGGACTACAAGCCGCTACTTTTTCCCCACACTTTGAACCATACGGCTTATTGTCCGGTGCGGCTTTTCTGTGGATTTCTCTTCAACCACCAGGGGGCTCTTCAGCAGGAAGTGGATAATTGGAAATCAAAGAAGAAAGTGCTGATTTTCATTTAGAACAAGCACACTGCAGCAGCAGGCACGACGGAGAAATGTTTTCAAACTCATACCCCGTCATCATGGAAACCACACGGAGAAGTTCATATAATGCCGCTTTTAAGTTGAAGGCTATCGATCTGGCAGTACAGATCGATAGCTGCTGCACGTAAACTGCGTGAACGAATCTATGGTTCGACGTTGGAGACGCAGGGCTGCGTCCTTAATAGCAGCCCTATTAAGGACGCTCTCGGTTTTTCTTGTGAAAAACAGAGAGCGGCGGAGATACCAGCGGCTTATAGCCCGCTGCGGCTTATATATATATGTACGTTTCCAGTAAAAAAAAAAAAAAAAACTTTGTGGGTACGCTTCTAGTGAGGTGCGCTCTATAGTCCGGAAAATACGGTAATAATTGTAACGACAGAGAAGTAGCAAACAGTGGTGGCTTTCACGGTATGTTGAATAGATTTGTTTTAATCCAGTTTAACTCGCACCCTTTCTCCTCTTGCACTAGACATGCTGAGTCCCAGCGCCGACACCGAGGTGCCCATGGACTTCAGCAGTGAGTACGACACTTCGGACAAGTCTTCAATGGATGACTCGGATGAGGCCTGCAGCATCCCCGGGTCCTTTTCTCCGGACAACAACCAGGATGGAACAGGTGGAGACCAAAGGTATGAGGAGATCTTAGACGAGTGGTTTCTAAACTATTGTTACTGACAAACATTTGGCACAATAAGCAAAGTAGTGAAAATACTCACAGGCCACAAAAATGTGCTTTTTATTAAAATAATAATTTTTTTTTTTTTACCTTAACCCTATTTCTTAATTTTTACACACTCAACAACAAACGTAAAACAGAAAATACAGCATTGTACATAAGGCTGATGTTTGGCGAGACGGCTTCTTTACCGATTGCAAACAAGATATTGTCACCATTTTTCTTTTTCAAATCGCTTGCCATATTTAAACAAACAAAAAAAAAAACAAAAAACAAAACCACGAACGGCCAAAGCATCACATCACATCCAACAGCTTGCTGTTTTTCTAAAGTGCATCCTTGTGCTATATGCTAACTGTGGTCCCTTTACAATTTCAACTGCATTTCAAAGTAACCTCATTATTAAAAATAATCGGCACAGGAAATGGCTAATTAATACCTAGTTATACTGTACATCCATTAGGAGGTTGATTTGGTTTACGTTCATGCTTTTGTTATAATAGATAAGAGTTTTAATCCAGTATATTCAAACTTACAGGAATCCATTTCTTTACTATAAAACTCACACAGGGGTTTTTCATTTTAAGATGCCTCAATTTGCGTTTTGTGATTTTACTTTTTTTTTTTTTTTTAGTGCTAATATCCCACTGATGAGGGTTGTCCAGTCAGTGAGGCAAACAACTCGACGATCCAGCACAGCTATTAAGGAAGGATGGATGGTTCACTACAGCAACAAGGACACTCTGGTACATATCCTATAATTCCAATACAAAGGTCTGAAATCCAAATCTAAATGACTTCTACTGGGAAAGAAAATTAACTTGAAGGTTCAAATCAATTCATTACTGGAATAAATTGGATTTTCGTTGCATATTTTCCATAAATTACAGCAGAATATTGCTTCTGCTTTCTGTTGAGTAGCTTTTCTCACAGCAGTTTTGACCTTGATCGCTTGGTTTCAGCCTTTATTGCTTCTTTTTTTTTCTCCCTTATTTTAATGTGTCCCTTATTTTAATGTGCTGGTGTGCTTTTGGGAGTGTATGGACGGAAATTGAAGATAGAGTTGACTCTTTACGTCGATGCTGAAGCACTCGGCAAATATGTGGTGAATTCAGTCTGAAATTGGATTTGCTACCCGGTCTTTCTACTGATGTGTAAAAGCTACATTTGACCTTTAGAGAAATTTATTTATCTCTGTAGTCTTTTAGACTGTTTGCTCTCTGGCTGCACTTACACTCTTTCCTTTCTGTCCTCTCCCTGTTTTTCTTTCCTTAGCCTTCTTTTTTTATGTTTACCCTTGCATCCTGTAGCTTTTCTGTTGTGTTATCTTATGTGGCCACTTCAGATCTGAAGTGTTCCTTTTTCATGCAGCTCTTTCTCATTTGTTGTCCATTTACCCATCGTGCTAATCAGTGTTGTGTCTTTCTTCTGCTGTCCCATCCTATCCAACCTTAATCCCCGACAGAGAAAGAGGCACTACTGGCGTCTGGACTGCAAGTGCATCATCTTGTTCCAGAACAACACATCCAACAAATACTACAAGGTACGTATTGCTGATTCTAGAAGTATGCATGTGAATTGTAAACTTTCTGTTCCTCACCAATGCATCCATGTTACTGCAGGAGATTCCCCTCTCTGAGATTCTGGAGGTGCGTCCTGCTACTGACTTCACTCTAGTCCCACAAGGCACCAATCCCCACTGCTTTGAGCTCGTCACAGGCACTATGTGCTACTTTGTCGGGGAGGACCCCAATATCCTCCCCTCACTGTCCACCAGCAACCCCCAGGCCCTTCCCCAGTCTCCCCCCTCGCCCAGTATGGTGCAGCCCAACAGTGGCATTGGGCGGGAAGTGGCAAACGCCTGGGAGTGCGCCATTCGCCAGGCGCTCATGCCAGTCATCTTTCAGGATGCCCCGCCGGCTGAGGGGCATACGCCACACAGTAAGTTTAAAGATAAAAAAAAAAAAAAAAAAGAGCAAGTGCTTAAATAAAGCATGCCAAGATTTTTCTTTGGAAATGTAGCTTGTTCCAGTGATTTTGAGGTACTATTCAGAAACATGTTGTGTACCATACCCAACCTGTGGATGTTGTTTCAGGACAAGCCTCCATCAGCATTTCTGTCTCCAACAGCCAAATCCAAGAGAATGTGGTATGACTTCTCACTCAGTTTTCTTTGGTCCAAGTTTTTTTTTTGTTTTGTTTTTCATCAAACAGCATATTTTCACTTGGAGAAATAATTTTCTCTCTTGCAGGATATTGGCACAGTGTACCAGATTTTTGCTGATGAAGTGCTTGGATCTGGTCAGTTTGGTGTAGTTTATGGAGGTAAGTGAACATGCATAGTCACAATGACAAAGTTATAGGTTGCTGTATCTTGTGAAAAACATGTATATGTATATATATTTAACAGAACAACACAAAAAATGTAACGTTGGTACTTGCATTCAAGAAGAAACAAATAAAAAATAAAAGAAGAAGAAACAATACTGGACTGATGATTTTACTCAGGCCTAGCTGAAGAACGTCTGCTTTTCAAACATTTTAAAGTTTACATGAATAATTTCAGGAAAGCACAGAAAGACGGGAAGAGACGTTGCTGTCAAAGTCATCGACAAGCTTCGATTTCCCACCAAACAAGAGAGCCAGCTGAGGAACGAGGTGGCCATCCTGCAAGTAAGAACCCACACATTATACAACCTGTACAACAACATGCTTTTAAGAACCCTATTTAAAATCTTAAAATGATATGAGATCTAGCATTTTGTGATAGGCATTCTAGTAATGAATATAGTACTTAGTAAAAGAATATTGAAAGGTAAACTGATTCTTGATACCTTTAGTGTTTATTTTTTCATATCACAAATTGTCATCTGTATTTTTATAATTCCTCTTATAAATTTGTTTATTATTAATCATTCACCTACCAAGAGACTTGAAGATAAGAAAATAACTACAGACTATCAAACAGTTTTATGCCAGGCATTTTGATGAACATCCCTAACAAAACAACCTTCAACATAAAAGTGTCTGTTGCAAATAGAAAGTCATTTAAATCAGTATCTGAATCAGAGGATGCGGCTTTACATTAAAGTACGGGAAACTATAAATAATACAAACAAATGCACATGTGCTGATATGCAGCCAAATATTGTAATAATGGAGGTGACCAGCAGAGTGCACTGTATGTTGAAGCTGGAGAATAAAGTTGAAGCACTAGCTCACAGTTCAAAACTTAATGGTGTCAGTCTTTTACACACTGAAAACATTTGACTTGTACTCCTACATTGTAACTTGTTCAGACCCATTCGATAATTCAAAATATTATGACATTGTCCGTTTATTTCAGGAACTTTATCATCAAGTAAAGCACATTATGTAGCTTGGTTACACACAGATTGATGTTTGAAAGCCTTTATTTCTGTTGATTATGATGATTTTCCCCTTACAGTTAAAGAAAACAGGATGCTTAAGATTAGAATATTACATCAGACCAATAAAAAACATTTCAATGCAGAAATGTAGCCTTTCTGAAAAGTACGTTTAACACCTGCTTAAAGGTTGTCAATACTAATAACAATAGATTAAAAGTAATACGGTACTTTTAATCTGACAAATGAGCCTCATATTTCAATTTATTTGATATGACTGTATTGTTGCACTGAGCAAGATATGAAATGTGAATAACTAAAAATACCTCAGATAGTTCTCAGTTGAAATATGTTTAAACTGAGATTAGTATATGTTTATACTCAGTGCAGTTGTAGTTTTAGAGCTAAATCTGTTTTCCAGTCTGTTAATCCTTAACTTAATCCACTGCTCGCTGGTGTTGTAAATGTCAACTCTCTTGTGAAAGACATTGTGAAATATTTCTTCCTTTGGTTAGGCAGCAAGGGTTGTAGATGTCATCTGGGATCAGCAGAAGGATGATATGTTTCAGATCAGATGTGTTGATTTCAGTTGCAGATTATTTGAGCGGCACCAATCTGTCATGACTACAACCTCAATTAGTAGTTCGTTTTCACTGTCACCTGCGATCAGCCTAAACACGGTGGTGTCATAAGCAAATTTTAGGATGAAGTTTCCAGAATAGGTAAAAGTACACTCATGTGTACAGAGAAAATAAAGTAGTAGGCTTAGCACAGCTCCCTGAGGAGCTTTATTGCTCAGTGTGTAAAACGAGAAGAAATTGGTCAAAGGTTTTACCTCTTGCTGCTGCACTTTATCAAGGAGGTGATGGGCGAGGAAAACAGTTAGGTCGCCAGAGTCTGGGATGATGGTGTTGAAGTCGATGCTTTGGTTGATAAATCATATTCTCACATATCTTCCCTTGTGATCCAGGCGAGAGGGTTGTGACGTTAGTGTCCTAAATAACCGATCTTGCTTGGAATGAAAGTGGTAGACCAGCCTTTAGAAATACTTCACTGTACTATAATCCTTGAGACTTGAATTAGCAAAGAAGATGCAGCACTTCTTTTGTTTAACAGTTCATTTGGTTCTGTAGATTCACTGGACTTACTGAATCATTGTAATTTGATGTTTTGTAACTACATACTGGTTTTGGATTAAGTTCTTTTATGGTTTATGACTCAGGTGTAAACATAGATATATTATAGCAGGTGGAGGTACATTCAACATTTACAGACCATAGTTGACCGATTCAATAGTAAATTTACTTTAGACAAAACAAATTAGGCAGGTATTAAGCATACTTTTAATCAACTACACTTTTCTGTGCCTCTGAAATTGGTTTGATATAATATTCTAATTCTACATATGATGGTTTGATTAGCCACAGGCTGGAAAACATTATAATTAACAGAACTATAGGCTCTAAAGTGTCAGCATGTGCGTAATTATGATTAATTTACTCTGTGAATTGAGTTACTGAAGTAAAGAGAATTTTCAATTGTATTCTAATTTATTGAACAGGTTTGTATGTACTAATAACGCTTTAAAATGTTCTTCCTCATTTTGTTTCACATTATATTTCCTGTGGTCTCACGCTGACATTGTGTGTGACTGCGCCTTCCTGTTTTCGCATGCATGTAAAACTCTGCTTTTTTTCTCTGTTACACACCTTAAGATGCATTCTTGCCATCTTAAGCTTAACTTTATTGAAAAATGTTTTTCACAATTCTTCATTTCACTCACCTCAGTTTTTCTCTCACTCTCCAAAGTTTCCAACATGTTTATGTTGCACACAACTTTATGACCAAACTCTGTTTTCTTTCAACCAGAGCTTGCGACATCTGGGAATAGTGAACCTGGAGTGTATGTTTGAAACCCCAGAGAAAGTGTTTGTGGTGATGGAGAAGCTGCATGGTGACATGCTAGAGATGATCCTTTCCAGCGAGAAGGGAAGACTGCCGGAGAGGCTAACGAAATTCCTAATCACACAGGTGTGTTTTTGTCTCCGGCAGAACAACAAATTATAACTAAATGCTGTTTATGTTACGTTTTCTAAGCATTTCTGCTGTTTTACTATATTAGTATGCAGTACTGTGAAAAACTATTTGCCCCCTTATAGAATTTTTCTGTTTCTGCTTTTTGTTAAAAAAAAATCCATTTTAAATGTTTCACATTGTCAAACTGACACGACACTGTCGTATGCATGTCATAACACCTGTTATAAACATGAAGGAGTCTTTATGAACATTTATGACTGCTGTCATGAAGTGTCATTTGGTAAATAATGACACTTATAATGCAAAGTCGACAATTTCAATGGACTTTTAATACATGTTTTAATGCAACTTTGCTTTAAAAGTGTCATTATTCACCAAATGACACTTCATGACAACAGTCAAACATTCATGAAGACTCCTTTGTGTTCATGACGGCTGTCATGTCAGTCTTATGTGCACCCCGTCAAATAAAGTCTTGTCCATATTTTAATAAGATTTTGTTTTCACTCTTTTAATATGAATAAAGATAGACTGTCAAATTATAAATTCTTCAAGAGATAAAAAAAACAAACTATATTTGACAGTCAAATAATGTGGTAGTACTGTGATGTCTGGGCCTAATGTTGGATTGCTGTTTTTCTCTTAATAAATGCAGTCAACATTTGACAAGACCTTCACATATTTACTCATTTTATGTTTTCTGATATCATCATTTGTTAGATGATCTTCAGGTGGAAAGGGGGAAAAAAAAAAGGCAAGAACTGAAGAGTTTTGAGAGGGGCACTTTTTGACAGCTTTATCTGGGCAGCCTCATAATTATCAATTTTTTTATTGGTAGTTTCCTTTGAGTCATTTCCTGATTACGTGGTCTGTGGCTTTCTTTTCTGTTTGTGAGAAGATTCTTGCAGCTCTCAGACATCTCCACTTCAAGAATATCGTTCACTGTGATCTGAAACCTGAGAATGTGCTGCTTGCCTCAGCCGATCCGTTCCCGCAGGTACCCACACAAACAAGCAACAGGGCTTGTCTATACAGTTAAAACCAGATATTTATGTACTCTTAATAAAAAGACACATACAGGATTTATGTCTCACTGTCTCAAATTAAATCAGACCAAACTTTCCTTATTTTAAGTTGGTTAAAATTATCAACATTTTTTCTATTTGCTAAATGTCAAAAAACTTACCAGGAACCTTTTTTTGTAACTTTATTTAAATTCAGCAGTTTACAGGTATTTGGTCATTGTTAAAAATAATGTCCTTTAAGCCGTATGACTTTGGTCATACATTTTGGACATCCTTCCACAAACCTCTGACACATTTGAGTTAATCGGGGTTAAACCTGTGGGTGTATTTTAAGGTCGCACCAGAAACGCACTCCTTTCTTGTTTGACATGATGGGCAAAAAATGAAGAAAAAAATGTGTGTCTTTGGTTTTAACTGTATATAGCACACTAATTCAGTAATTTACTTTTATGCAGTCTTATTCTAAAAATCACCTCCCTTGGTGCAATTGATCATCTCCTTGTTGGTTGCAGGTGAAGCTGTGCGACTTTGGTTTTGCACGCATCATCGGTGAGAAGTCTTTCCGTCGCTCTGTTGTCGGCACACCTGCCTACTTGGCCCCAGAGGTTCTGCTGAACCAGGGCTACAACCGCTCGCTGGACATGTGGTCAGTCGGCGTCATCATGTACGTCAGCCTTAGCGGCACGTTTCCATTCAATGAGGACGAGGATATCAATGACCAGATTCAAAACGCGGCATTCATGTACCCGGTCAACCCCTGGAAAAAGATCTCCAAAGATGGTAAATGGGAAGGGGTTTAATCAATAATGGGCCAAATTGATTAAAGTTTAACATTTGTCTTTTGCAAAAACCACACACAGAGACTGTAACTCAACCTTGTTGTCATTTTAGATGACTGCTTTAAACTTGTATTATTAATCGGCAACTTTATGTGAGCTATGCAAGGCATAAAGAAACTCAGACTTTTCTGGAACTATCTGGGTATTACCTTTCGACACTTTGGTGCCTCTTGCTTCTATGGTTGTATTTCTGACAATCTGGCTTTGTTACCACACTTTAGTGGACACGTGACATGAGGAAATGTTAGATATAAATAGTGCACAATGAGTAAGAAGGCAGGAAATGACTGGTTAGGGTTACAAATGGGACCAATGAGCCCAAAGAACCAGGTATCTTTCACCTCCCCCAGAGTCTGAGAGACAGAATCAAAAGTAGAAGTGTTTTGCTCAAGCAAAACCACCAGAGACATAGACATTTGTAACCGCAGAAGCAACATTCACAGCTATAGAAATGTAACCACCTAGCCTCAGCTCATCTGTTAGTTGAAGCAACTACACTGCCATATTTCTGACATACCTATAATATCCTAAATAGTCGATCAACTGTGTCATGTAAAAACGTTCGACTCCACACCAAGTCGATATCTCTAAACAGTAAAATCAACAGAAATGTCAACTAGAATTGCCAACTCTCCTTCTTCCAGTCTGAGACTGAAGCTTTCAAGTTACGCTTTTGTTTAGTTTGTCATTTGATTTTTTTTTTTCCAGAAGTAAAACCTCTGACCTGAAAATGACATCGCAGCAGAGCTGAGTACCTTCCATCTACAAATTGGGAAACCCAATTTGCTAGTTGTGGCACTCACCACTATTAGGAAAATAAAACTATGTATTCATCTCCAATACAGGGTTCACACACTAAAGAATATGTTCACAAATAGAGGCTGTACAGTTCTAAATGTGCCAGAAACAAACTAATAGAGAAATCACAACCGCATCTTTAAAATATTCTACATGTGTGGCAGCCATTTTGAATACAGAAGTAAGAGACCTATGACTTTCCCAGTCCTAATTTTAACCTCAGTGAATGTTCCAGCTGTATTTTAAAAAGGAAATTCAGAAAATCCAACATCCCAGCACCAATAGAAGCAATAAAAGCTGATGGTTTCACGCTCTGAGGCGTAAAATCCCATTCAACACTGGAATAAGAAAACAAGCTTTACTGTGTTGCCATTGTTAAGATTTTTTTCTTTTCTAAAGCAAAATGACCGTAAGGTGCAGCGGTCAGACACTAACCTCCAGGTCAAACACATCTTTCGTCTTTCTGATGACTTTTTTTTCCCCAGTTCTGGGATTTTCTTAAATACAATGAAAGTTTTAAGGGCTTGCCACTGGGCTAACATTTAAAAATAATAGCAATTACAACATACAGTTCTTAATTTAAGTGTAGTGTTTGATAGACAACAACCCCTCTGTCCCATAATAAGCTTAGGATGGGTTTGATGGAAAAGCCCCCCCAAAAAAATTGCAATTATTTTTTTACATAAATTAATTAAAAACATTTATTTGCTACTACATTTATTTCATAATTGCTCTTCCTAATTTTTTGTTAATTTTTAACAGCATTGTAAAACATCCTCGGGTATTTGATATAGCAATGAGTTTTCTTTGAATAATTTTAATAAACAATCTCACTATTATTGTGTTCCCAGCTACTGACTTGATTAACAACCTGCTGCAAGTCAAGATGAGGAAACGATACAGTGTCGACAAAAGTTTGAGCCATTCCTATTTACAGGTAAAGAAACCATTTATCTGATCTCACACACACATTTTTTTAGAGACATTAATAAAAGTAGAAGTGTTTTGCTTTATCCATTACATTTTCAAGTACAGCTACTGCACTTGAAACAAAAGCTTTAAAAATCATGAGATCTCCTAGAAATCTGTAAACTGTTAAATTATATTTTGCATATAAATCCAAAGAGTCTGCACCTAAAAAAACTGGAAGTTCAAGGCTGATGTGTGTGCGTAGTGGGAAAATAACCTGCTCTTATTTTGCAAGTTTGCTCAATCGACAAGGATTGTATAGTCTTCATTTTTATGTAGCAAAGGCTTAAAGATTGTAAGCAACAAAATGAAAAAGAGAAATATTTCACATGAAAGTTATAAATTAATTTGCATGTCAAAAATTGTGAAATAAATATTTGATCCACCTGAAAACTCGCTGTTTTCAAGTAAGCAGACGGATAAAACGACAGTTGGAGTTTCATGAAAGATTTTCCACCATAGCATGTGGATAATAACAAGAAAGGCAGAGAATGCTGACTGGTCTCTATTATGATATTTAAATGCACTACTATATATATATATATATATATATATATATATATATATATATATACATACATATAAATTTTTTTTATCTAATATGTGTTACGCAACTGTCTATACACATGTTTTAGGTCAAAATTTTGTCTTATTCCACAAAGGTTAAAGTTAACCACAAACACTTCTCTTTCCTAGGCAAGTCTACAAAATAAGAACATTATAATACATCATCACCTTTCTAAAATAATGGCCTAAAATAAGTCATTTTAAAAAGATCACCACCTCAAAAGTACTTAATTGTTTTAGTAAGTGTGCAGGAGAGTGTAGAAAACATGATTAGAATGTGTTCATTACCTTCACCACTCTTTAAAACCAGCCCCAAAGAAATGGAAACATCTATCAGTACAGGACTGCACATGCATTTATTAATCTGTTAAGGTAGTCATAACAAGATTAAAACTGTTGTGTATGACAATGGTAATTTCAGGGTTATGTTTACATAATACCACACACCCAACCTAAACCGCTTATCTGGCCTTTTAGCTTCAGTCTAAACTTGAAAGCTCTCATGAGGCTGAATTTCCATCCTCCTGTGTTTCAGGACTACCAGACGTGGCTGGACCTGCGGGAACTGGAGACCAAGCTTGGTGAGCGCTACATCACCCACGAGAGTGACGATAGCCGCTGGCAAATGTACGCCATGAAGCACAAACTGTCGTACCCGGCTAACTACGTCCCTCCTCCGCCTGCGTCAGCCTCTGATGACGATGATGGCGGGGAGGACTCTGACATGAAAGGCCTCACTGAGAGAGTCAGCATCCTCTGACCACAGAAACACACTCCTGACTTTTTTTTTTTCTTTCTTTAAAGAAAACAGTGCAGTCTACCTGGAGTGTGACAAGACATAAACATTTGCAGAGAACATGCGTTTCTATCGAGAACACTGCCCTGCTGTTTGAACCTCGGAACCTGCTTTGTGTCAGTTTCACTGCACTAAATCCAATTTCTTTTTCTTCTAACCAGGAGTCCTATGAACTGCTTATCGCTCACCTCTGCTGTTATTGGTTCTCTTTCATCCTTGTGGGGTTCTCTTTATCTGGAAGGCTACCCACTCCGATTTCAAATTATGTTTGATTCACCCAGCAAGGTTTTAGAGACTCTGAAAAACTCACACTTGAACTAGTAAAATCTGTCACGGAAACCAAAGGCAGCGTGATTTTGTTCCCTCGCTGCAATGTGGATCACAGCAAAGCAAGAAATGGCCTTGGACCACAAACTAAAGGTTTTTGTGTTTTTTTTTTTTTATTTATTTTATTTTTTTTCCACCACAGGGTTAAATATAGATGAAGGAGCCTTTAGTCTGATTAGAACTGCAGGAATTCCTAATGTGTGCCTTCAAAAAAGTGGCCTTAATATTCTCACCATATCTTTTTAAGCGATGGGTTTTTACTATAACAAAAGACTTTCTTTGGTGGTAATTACTCAACTGAATGCACAGAAGTCAAAGGCATTTTTACTCTCAAATGAATTCCCATAAATCCATGTCTTGCAGATGAAAAAGCCTTAACAACTGGAAGTATTGATCTACCAAGAATGTACTATTTATAGTAATTGCCACCGGTTGGGAGCAATAATAGACTCATGGGGGGTAAAAAACATACCAAATTACAAATGACACTGTGAATTTGAAGGAAGTCTAAAAACTAAGCTTTTTTTGCCAGATCTTTTCCCCCCTTCAGCGTTTCTTCTTTCAGCTAACAGATTATCAGTCTTGTGTCTAAGGAGTTGTCACTGAGTGGTGAAATTGCTCCTATTGTGTTGAGACTCTGACTGTCATCAGTCCCTAAAATCAAGCAGTCAATTGAAATCAAGATTATAGCGCGTCTTCACAGCTGACTGTCATGTTGTCGAGGACAAGCGAATAAATGGGAACATCTTTTCACAGGAGCCAGACTTCATCACAACCACAAACGTTGATGTATGTAAAACTTAAGTGGAAGGAAGGGGATAGGTAGTTTTTGATTACTTTTCCGAAAAATTGTCATAAAATTGGCACGCATTTGTATTTGTACTCCACTGCCTCTGAATAATACCTTC
This sequence comes from Girardinus metallicus, assembly GCA_903067095.1. Classification (NCBI taxonomy): domain Eukaryota; kingdom Metazoa; phylum Chordata; class Actinopteri; order Cyprinodontiformes; family Poeciliidae; genus Girardinus; species Girardinus metallicus. The sequence goes on from CAEGAE010060156.1 coordinate 34,125, forward strand.
AGGAGTTGCCAACCAGGTAAATAAAGTCCCTCCATCTATAATTTCATCTTAAAGGCTTTAGAGCTTTGTGAGAAAATATTTGCGAACAAACAGCACCATTTTGGAGAATATCTCACATGGTACTGGTCAGTCCATCATTCATAAAAAGAAATAGAAAATCATATGTGCAAATTATTCAAGACATGGCTGGAGAAACAGCCAATAGTCCCATGGTAGAAACATCTACAGCTCAGGACTTTTGAGCAGTGGATCTTTAGTAGTGTGGCCTCTATGGATAACATAGACATATATTGAAAGAAAACTAAAAAAAACCCCACTCTGACTAAAAATGAGCTACATTGTGACGTAAGGATAAGAGTTTCACTCAGGATGTGCAAAGCTAACAGAGGCATGTTCAAAAGAATTTGCAGCTGTGTTGCTGTGAAAGACGCTTCCACGAAACAGATTTGTGTCTGTGATCAAATTTTGAAACAAGGTATTATGTTTCCTCCATTTCCCAATTACTTACTGCTTTTGGTTGGTGTGTTCTGTAAAATCTCAATACAATACATTGAAGGTAGTGGTTGTGATGTGACAAACTGAAAAAGTTAAGGCATATAAGTTCTTACGTATTGTAGTAAAAGGATGGTTTGGCTGACTGGAACTGATGTGCATGTAGTTAAACTACATTTCTTTTCAATATGTTGCATGTTTATTTTTTTTCTTTTTGTGAAGTACAGTTATCTCAAGATTTTTTGGACATGCTGTAGTGATGATGGCCTATTATGAAAAAACATGTAACCGGAACTTTACGTAGTTGTCAGATGTGTGTAGATCGTGTACATGTTGTTTGAATGACGCTCCTGGTCTTTATATTGAATAATGCAGACTTAAACTTTATTCTGTCTGTTCTAGAAATGTTAATAAATCATTGACATGCCCAGCTATCTGTGAGTTCATTTTAGGCATTCTGAAGTGAAAACCTGCACAAATCTGAATGCATTTTGTCTGTTAGAGGCTTATGTAATAAATACTGTCAATCAGGGTTTTCTTTACATAGATTCTCTGAATAGAACATAAAGGAATGAGGAGAGTTCACGCTGCAGCAATGAATTACTTTCCACCTTGCAGACTGACAGATATATATATATATATATATATATATATATATAATTTTGTCTGAAATGGCTCTCCATACATCAGTGACAATATTTGAAGCTTTGAACACAACTAGCAACAAAATTATTGCACTTTGATCCTGAGAAGACTAAGAGCTTGCATTTGACCTTTCAACTGTAACTCAACCTTTTGATTTATGTTTGCCTGTGAAATTTAGGTACTTTGATTTTTATCACAAGCAGTTTTGATTTAAAACTTTTTTCCACCAAATCAGGCTTAACTACTAATGCTACAGCTCTTTTCCATTAATATTGGCACAGTTATTATATATGGCAGTGGTGAAATATAGCATAAATATTTTTATTTTTTATTTGGGTACAAATACCATTTCCTTTGGCATTCTCACTGTACAAAAGTTAATATTTTTGTCATTCATTCAGTCTTTATTTGATGAAAACAACGTTCAGTGTGTCAGAAAGTTAAATAAAAACAAATAGACCTGGAATATTTCAATGTATATGTAATGAATCTATGTAATACCTGAGTTTTACTTTCTGAAATGAGTGACAAAAAAGTATTCAATTGTTTTGTAATATTCACAATTTTTAAGCTGCACTTGAGCTGCACTAGTATTCATCCTTCATTTAAACGTACATTAAATTTCAATGCACGTATGCCCTGTTTGAATGGGATGTTTGTTTTGTGTACTTTTTCTTATTATTTCACATGTAAAAATAATTCTGTGTACCTGCTTCGGAGGGGAACAAAGATAAGAATGTACAGAACACAGGCATCAGAATTGTTTGAATCTCTTGACTTATTGATTGCCCCACCTATCCCATTTTAGTTGAAAGCTCTGCTCCAGACTGTGGTGCAGATTATATAACAGAGAATGAGCTGGTGTGTGAAATCAGAGCAGGTAAAGCCTAGTGAAGACAGGCAGCTGGAAGAAGAGCAATTATTATGAACAAGAGAGGTGATTGTACCGTCTGGTCCTGCTCCCACTGTTGCTGATTCTATTAAATGGATTTAATTATTTGGATTTGGTAATTTATTCCTTGTTGTCAAAAGGGACCACTGGAAATGCTGTTCTACATTATTCAGTTACACTTATTTCTGAAAAATAAGTTTTCAGTAATTTGCTGCAGTAGTATAAATGTTTTATTTTTTACAATGACCTATTACTAATTAAAGTATTATATTTAAGTGTTGGTAATAATCTGAAAACATCTCTAAATTCTGGATTCCAGACATTTTTTAGTTACTTCAACCTTAAATATCTATGGTTCATATCAATCTTAGTCAACATACAGGTGCTGACAGCTCATCTGAACCTTTATTAAAGACTCCGGGATATTCCGTGATAGCCAGGGAAGTGACAAGAGCACTGATGAAAGTCTGGCTTTCATAGCAGTGGATATAAACAGACGTATTGATGTTTGTCTGAGGGATGTTTTTGATCTTGGTAGTGCAGCCAGGTTGGAGCCCCTGTGAGTCAGTTCAGAGCAGACAAGAAACAAAATTCAATGAATAGAGCGCAGAATCAATGACAAGCTCATTTGTTTCAAGTGTCAACAGTAGTTATGTCAATTTTATAAATAAAAACTGTGACTGAATGGATCAATTTGACAAATTTGTATAGTGGGTGAACCGTATGTGAGAACTGCTTCGAAACACAGCTGCGGCAATAATCAGAAACTACTGAAATAAGACATATGATCGCTAATTAGACAAATATTCATCATGCTGCCAGTAGCATGCCACATTACTTCTACTTCAATAAACTGAACAAAAAGAAATGACAATTTTACACATGGCACAATAATTAACAAGATTCCTAAAATATATTTTGTTTCAAAGTGCCCACAAAGGGATAAAACCTAGCTGAAATATCCTGAAACAACATTAATATAATTTGCATTTATTGGTCAAAATATTGACTACACTAGGTGATTGAAGTTCATCATATTTGGGATTAATATGTTCAAGTTAACATTCATTACAGGGGGATGTAGATGGAGGCTGCACAAGTCCCAAATGTGCTGACGAAGATTTAATGTATAACACAATAAAAGCCAATGATCATAAAAAAATACAGTCCGAAAAGAATATTTCCTCACAATTATTTGGCAGAAGCAGAGTAATGGTCAACAATCCCCCCACCATATGTTTCCAAGAACAGTTTATAAGAGGACTAAAGTGATAAATATGATATGCCTTAGTCCTCCACTTGAAAGTTTCTCAACTGAATAGTATTTTGAAGAAAAGGGTAGACCTGCAAAACAACACATTAATGCATTTTGCTAGGATTTTGTGTGATGTGCCAAAATAAAATAGTTCATAACTAACATAGATGAAAAAGGAGGAAACAAGAAAACCATTTTAAACAAAATTCATGAGAGGCCATGTTGTAAGCATGTGATGGTCAAATGGTCAAGTAACAACAACAGTAAATTTAGTTTGTTGTAATGTGAGGAAATGTGAAAAGATTTAAGGTGTTTAAACATCAAGGCACTGTCTACATTCTGTTATGGTAATAAACTTCAAATAAATTGCAATGGTATTAATCTTCTTTACTTACTTTCAACCACTATGACAAGACTGCAACCCAGGTTGTTTTTTTTTCCTTTCAGTGCTAACTGATGATTATATGTTGTGCTGCTTTTTTTCCTGCCACCCTTGGTGAAGCGACAGATTTTCTCTAAGCTTACATCAGCTTGTACTACAACCAGAGACCACAGAAAGAAATCCTCTATTTAAAAAAAATCCCCAAATAATCTTCCTGCAAAAGCAAATGCTTCAACAGATTATAAAGTCGCAATGCTTCAATAGTCATTGTTGACTATGTAACTCTTTGTTACGCTTGTCTTCTTCATTAGAGCAGAAAACCGTTACTTAAACCCAGTGTGTGGTTTTTGACCTGAGTTGCAAAGTCTTTTTAAATAAGAGATTGCAAACCTTTTTAGAAGTATCTTGTCAAAATCCACCATGGTGCAGCGTACACAATTATGAATATGCCTTTTTCTTTTTTTTTGATCAATTTTTAAAGTAATACCTTTTAAATGTAAATTTAAATAGAAGGACATATTTAGATTATCAGAAAAGTCTTATAAAATTGTTTAAAAAATGAGACCAGATGTTAACAACAAATGGTTCTGATCTGGACACGTCAATCTCAAGCAGTGTCTTGGTTTAGCAGACATTAATCTCTTAACTTTAGACGTTTTCATCTCTATTTTCAAAATAGCCCATAAGTAATCATGATATTCAACACCCTATTTATAATAAAAACCATATTCAGATAAATTATTACTGGAGATAAAACACTATTATTATCTTTAGTTAACCCAAAGTTTCAGGTGTGATCCGGAATAAATAATCCAAACAAATCCCACTCAAGAATCTGGGGAGAGATTTACAAGGAGTGGACTGTGATTAGTCAGCCTCAGTGGTTTCAAGATTTATATAAAGCTAAGAAACAGAGAGAGGAGTCATGGTAAAAAACTCAATCATGTCTTGATAGCAAAGAAAGACGAAAAAGAGACACAGCTTGCAGACTCCCTCTCTCTGCCACACACACACTTTCTTGATCTTTCATTGGGTTCAGGTGGATTGTTCGTGTCAGTTTGACGTGCAGGTCTCAGGTTGCTGCTGTCCCCTTGCTCAGGGAGAAGAAAATGCGCAGGTGGTATCATCCCACCTTTGATATTTTCCCCGATTCATACAATAACTCTTATCACTTTTTAAAAAAGACATATCACATTTATCCCAACTGCGCAAATCTGATGCAAAATCATCAACCTATAGGGTTCGTGCATGTATGCAGTATAAGTAGATGACAGATTATTATGTGAGATGATACTAAGTGGGCCTCTCACAAAGCTTATTGAGCCATCAGGCTCTTCATTACTGTTTTGCTTGAAATCTCTGATTGCTAAAGGGGGATTTATTTACAGTGCATGAGATAAGCAGGGCAAGACATGATGGCATAACTAAAGATGTTGCTTATGTTTGGGTACAAGATGGAGTAGACGGTTTTTCTGACGCTCCCACCTCAAACACTACTACTCTATTAAATTCCGTTTCGTGTTTGTTAATTCAACAGTGACAGTAGTGTGGTATTGAAACCGCGACCAGTTAATCAGAAGATGACCGGCAGAGCCAAAAAAGAGGAGCTGAAAAAAGACGAGGAGAACATCATGGCAGCATGGAAAATGATTTTGACCGGTGGTTCCTATTACCATTATCTTTGGTGGGACGGGTGAATCTGCTTAAATGGTTATTTTCCCCAAATTTTTGTACCTTTTCCAGCATGTTCCTATACTTGTTACAAAAACATTTTAACAAATTGGACAGGAAAATATCTCAACTTTTGTGGCTTAAAAACCTGCCAGATTTTGTAAATCGGTGCTACAGTCTCCAACTTGTGAGGGTGGACTTGCTCTTCCCAACTTCAAGCAGTACTACTGGGCAGCTAATGTGCAGAAATTATTGTATTGGAGGTGTGATGCTGATGTTTCATCGGCCTGGGTACAGATTGAAAGGGCGTCTAGCCATTATTCGTTGTCCTCGCTGCTTTGTTCTCAACTTCTCCTTCCCCTCTCCCTGGTAGAGGACAATCCCATAGTCAGGGCTACATTAATTATCTGGAGCCAGTTCAGGAAACAGTTTGGCCTGCATGGACCCTCGATACAAATTCCTTTAACCAAAAATTGTAACTTTATGCCCTCAGTCACTGACTTAGTTGTTAACTTGTGGCATGACAGAGGGATCAAGA
>CAEGAE010060158.1:0-35195 GCA_903067095.1 Girardinus metallicus
CCCCCCCCCCCGGGGTTGACACACCCCTCTTCGCCCCCCACACCGACCAACCCCCCCTCCCCCGTTGTGTCCTTCAAGCGCCGGGGGGGCACCCCCCCCCCCCCCCCCCCCCCCCCCCCACCGTCCCCTCCTCCACCACCTCTTTCTTTTACATGTTTCCCGTGAAGGCGCTGACATCAGACAGTTTGCGTGACAGTCTGCCTCTGCTGCCAGAGATACTGTATCTCATTTTGCGCAGCAACAGGGAGAGAAGAGAAGAAGCTTTGACCTGGCAGGAACAGTCAGCGTCAGTCTCGATTATAATGTGCTCATGAAACATGCGCATGTGCTCCAAAGCGCACGCGGACTTCACTTTGCTCCTTTGATGTCTGTGCTGTGCTGCGCTGCGCTGCGGCAGTCAGGGGGACACCTCCCCCTCTCCGTCCCCCCTCCGGTAACATCTCTTGTGAATGCATTATCGTTCGGCGCTGTCGTGTTTATTTTCATTCTGGTGCCTCTCCTCGCCCTGCACCCCTGGAGGCACCGAGGAAACCATTTGTAGCTTTGGTGACTCGAGCGCTGCCTTAAGCGGGATTAATTAGGCAAAGCGAGTAGCCGTGAGATAAGAGCGCGTCTTTCTCTCTTTTTGCTCATCATCTGAACCTTTTGTGTTTCTCGTAGGTGAGTGGTGTGTGTTTTCAAAATATTTTCCCCGCACTCTGTTTTAGCATCATTAGTGTGCTATAAACTGGTCTATATTTTAATAAACCCCTTTAGGTGTGAAAGGTAAAGAGCAGGATTTTTTATTATTATTATTATTATTGCATTAGAATGAAAGTGCACAGAACTGCACTGATGAGTTGTCAATTTAGCCGGGATGCAAAACTCCTCATTAAGGATTGCATCTATTGACAACCCTGGTGTGGAAACAGCTTTCAAACAAGTATATTTTATTGCAGTACTAGTTCTTAATGAAAACAACAACAAATAATTAGGTTACTTTAAAACACAATAAGAAAATACTTTACTTAAATTTTAGCCTGGGGAAAAAACCTGTTAGATTAATCGGATTAATCACGATGAATCTATTATTGAAATAATCGTCGACTAATTCACTAAACGAGTAATCATTGTCCAATAATTTTGGAATATACAGACTCCAGAAAAGCCACTTGCTGAAAGAACAACAGACTCAGAGCAGTAATAAAGCCAAAACTTATAAAACAATATATACATTTTGTATTTAAGAGAAAAAAACAACAACTTTTTCTATAAGTTTCTTTTACTCAAAGCTCCTCGAGTGGTTTTAATTTAACTTCGAAATTCTGTAGCAAAAAAATCCTCTATTGAACAACTTTTTTCTATCCAGTCATTAATTGGTTAATCACCAGATTGAGTTGAGCAGAAACATGTTGATAATAAAAGCATTTTTTTCTTTTTAGCTGAAGATGCGTCCTTTGCTATAAACATTTACACTTCCAGTAAAGGAATATTTTATTGCATCTTAGGCAATCTAGTTTTTATTTTTTTATTCAAAAACTGAATTAAACTTGTTGTTTGTTTGCATACTTTAATGTATTTCTGATATATTGTACAAAAAGGATAATGGAAGAAGATTGTTTTTGTGTCTGGTGAACCTTCCTGTATTGCTTTGACCAAATGATTCAGATTTTTTTAAAACTCAATGACGACCCAGTTCCTATTTTCTGGCAACAGGTGAAATGTGCTTTTCCACAAACTAATTTGGTGTTTTATACCAAAACTCATCTGAAGTTGCCAAAAAAGATCAATCTTCGGCTCATCTGAGCACATGGTAAAAAAATTTTTCTTCTTTTTTTTTTTTTTTTAGCAAATTCTACAAGTTTACATTCGTACTATAAAGGCAGAAGCAACTTTTCCCCAGCATCCTTCCTGAATAACCAGTCGGCATGCAGATGGTGGTTATTGATCATAATTAGGAGACTTAGTAGCCCAAGGATTGCAATCTTCTCCAGAGTGCCTGGTCCCAAGATAAATAAGGGTCCTTGTCCAGTCTAGAATTAGGTGGTTAAATTAAATAGTCTTCTTCTGGACCACACCGACTGACAACAGATTGAGTCATGTGATCTACCGTTTATTTCCTGCATGCTGGGAAACCTTTCATCTCAAATGTAGAAAATAAAGAGGGCAAAGCTGAACTTAAAATAATGACACTTTATCATCCTGTTTTATAATTCATGGCACGATGGTAAAATATGACCAGCCTTCAGTCACTATGTGCTCCGTCCTGCTGGTTGAGCGAGTGACACAATTCCACTTTTGTCAAGGGGTTGGCTAAGTACAGTCACAAATGTGCAGCAGAGTTCCTCCCACCATGGAAAGGCCTGATTTCTCCTACGCATTTATCCAGAAGTCGTCATCTGTCACAGCGCTGTGCGCCTGACTAATTTAATTTTATAAGCTGGCTAGTGTCCTTAGAGGAACAGTTGAACAGGAAGAGGACTGAATGTCGTAATCTCAAATTCAGGCCAATATTTCCAATAAACTCATTATGGGATTACATGAGGTAAAATTTGGGGTTTCTCATCTATTACCTCGGCATCGTGATTTAATCCGGGGTGTTATCTGGCTAACAAAGATAAATAAATAACATTTTCCCTTTAGAAAAATAGCCTATTGAAGGAAATATCTCCTTTACAGCGTAAGAAGAATTATATTGAAACATGGGATTATCATACCTGCAGAGATAAAAAAAAAAACCCAAGGTGACAGTTCTCTTTATGTTTTTAGATTTGCATTATCACAAACTTTTAGCCCTCTGACACAATTTGTGTGCCTCAGGTTTTTATGCTAAGAATTTGATCCTTTTCAAAGCACAATCCTCCAAAGAACCGTTTCCATTTAAGTCAAATTATGCATCTATTTTTTAGTTCAACTGTATGACACTTCTGTGTAGAACAAAACTAAACAGTAAATTTGAAACAATCTACTTTCATCTTTCTCCATTCCATCTATTATCTAAAATGGCTTTTCCTTCCTGGTGTCTACCTCCAGCGGTCGTCGGGTCTGCGTGCGGTGGGATGCGCTCGAGACAGGTCACTTTTTTAAAAACTGAACTTGAACAATATACTGAATCATAATCTCAATATCTCATTTGCAAAGGAGGACAATAATTAGTCAACTATAACTCGTCAAACGATATGCGTTAACGCTTCTTGCACGGTATTTGGCATAAGCTTGCAAAATTTGAGTTAGTGTAGTTTTAATATTAATATTATAATACTAGCTTTAGTTTATTTTATCTTATTTTATTTCTGAAGCTTGTCCTAAAGGGGATACTGTATTTGAGTTTGCTTTTTTAAACTGTTTTTATGGATTTTAATATTTCAAAGTTTTGAACTCCAGGGCCATTTTGAATCTTGTTATATTTATATTTATTGTTGTTAACCAAATCTATCTATTCGTATAAGTAAAGCTGATTGATCAATTGATTGATTGATTGATTGATGCAGGTCAGTGGGCTCTGAGGAGACGGGTGGGAGACGTCTGATGTAGATCAATATGATCACATTTTTTAACACCTATATTGCAATTATTTTCCTGATACTGTGTTGCCCAATTATGATTTAGGGTGAAAAAAGTAAAAGTGAGCACATTTTTGTATAATTTGTAATTAATTATCAGTGGGAAAATTTAAGCCAAAAACACAGAATGAGGTGACAACCCAGGGTTAGGTCTAACTACCTGGTGCAGTTTTGCCATGTATGAGATTGTGGAACTAGAGGTGAGATGCCTGATGGCGCACGTTCACAAAAGTGTGCAGGTTGTTCAATCTGCTCTTCACCAAAAGAGTCCATTAGTCATTTGACGTCTGACATTATTGCCTCCCGCTGTTCCATTTATCTGTGAAGTTGGCATTTGTGATGCCACACTGAGTTTTACTTCATTCTGGCTGCATGGTGGGGAAACCGGTTGGATTTATTAACAATCAGTGACTAGGCATACCGGTAAAGCAACATGATAACGGTGTACCTCCTTAAAGCTGTCTATGCTTCCAGAAATAGCTGTGACTTCTGCCCTAAAAAAGGTTGCGTGGTAATAGATATGCAACAGATTTGATGAGATACAATTGGACAGAAGATGAAATGAAAAGGTGTTTGTGTGAAAGTTCAGATGCCATGTTGGAGTTTGTTGTATCTAAATAAAACTGGACTTTCAATCGTCTGCCTATAGCTGGACTGTGGGAGCTCCTAAGTGGCAAAAAGTCTGAATTAATCAGAAGAGATCTACGAAGTCCTCTGCTGTGTCAACCATTTTAAGCTCTAGGTGTGTTAAGAAAATCTTCACCAGCGCAGACTAAGCATGTGCATGAGATTAAGCAACAATTTAAGGTTATTGCTGTGACTTTTGCGTTTGTTTCTTGAGCAGTGGTGTATTTGTGATATGCAAAAGATAAGACTAATAAAAACAAAAATTATGTCAGTTGGAGATCAAATCACATATTCTACAGTATCAGATAATACTGCTGTTTATGCAATGGTGTAAAAGAAGGACAGTAAACCACCAACTTTCTAAATTGGAATGCCAGTATTGGTGGACATTTCTGTTTTTTATAAGCTTCAGAAACTTCAGTAGCTTTATAACAATAAAATGTAAACCGGAGACTAGATCAGGTTTACATTTCTTGATAAATTTAATGTATTTTTACAATGTTCACCAGATTCCCTCTTCAGGTGTGGTTTATATGTTTTGAAGTGTGGCAGCAAATAACTTGTGTGTCCTTAACACAAGTCGGCCATGTTGTTTGCAGGGAACTGCATGGTGTAGAATACTAAACATTTACAATGTCGTTATTGTACCTCTTCTTTTCAAACAGATTTTGCCGTAAAAAAAACTCTACAGATGAAAAACAAAACCATGAGAAACAAATCATGTAGATGTAGGACATTTCCCCATGAATGTGCAACATGTGTGGTGTTCTAGACTGGTGTTGGATTTTTGGAGATTGTCTAAATTATAATTTCCATTGTTCAAATTCAAAGTCCAGTGTCCATATGTAAACGGAAAATGTAGAGGGTGAAACGGGTATGGATAAAGACAGAACCGGACCCCTCCCTACTAGAAGACACTCTGACAAAAAGTGTTTCATAATGACCTAACTTGTGTTTGGAATTGGGCTGAAACTAACGGTTAGTCTGACGATTGATTAATCATCAGAATTAATCGATTTTTCATTATCATGAAAAAATGGGCACATTTTACAAATTTTTAATTTGATCTTCTGAGCTTTTTTAAAAAAATAAAATATTAGAAATACATTGAGAGATGCAAATAAACAAATAGTTCAGATCCATTATTTAAGAAGAAAATAAACACACTATTGTCTAAAATGCAACAAAATAGCATTCCATTAGTGAATCTGTACCGATTTGCTACTTGAGGAGTTTTGGGTAAGATATTTTATGACAAAGGCAAATTAAATTAAAAAATATCCAAACTGCAAAATGTATATATACCTTGTAGAGTTTTGGCTGAATTACTGCTCTGAATATGCAGTTTTTTTCCCCCAGCAAATACTTTTTTTTTTGTCTTGTTAATGATTAATTGATTAACCAATAATCAATCAATCAATTGATTATTGATTGACCAAGTAATTTATTAAGTACTTAATTGATCAATAATTGGTTATTGACTAATTGATTAATAAATTACTTTATTAATCACGATTAATCTGATTAATCGCGATTAATCACTCCAGCCATCGTTGGAAATTAAAGCCGCATCAACAGAAATGCCCTGTAAAAAAACAACTTAATTAACGTTTTCTATCAACTTGCAGTCACACTGTGAACAGAAAAACTGTAATAGACAAAAAAAAAAGAGGCCTCTCTGAATCAGAGGAGCGTTACATGAAACACAGCCAGATGTGCGTTGATTGACTCGTCTGTTATCACACAAGCAGACACACATCATCCCACGTGTCCAGCCATTAAATCTTACTTCTGGTAGTGCATTATTATGAATGTTATGTCATCGTTCTTATCCCCGTATTCCACTGGTTGACCTGAATGAACTCACCCGGTAAGCTGCCCCATTCTCTTCCCATAATCACGCAATAAACAACAACAACAGAGCTGCTAAATCGCGCTCTCTAAATCTGCGCTGCGGCAGCGGCGGCCCCAGCTGCACATGTTCTGAGAGAGCTGCGAACATCAGAGAGAAGTGGATGGCAAAACAGGAGGTGGGAGTGGAGAACAGATGACCAGAAAGGTAGACGCGTGTGCGTGTGTGTGCGCGTGTGCGTGAGTTTCCAAACCGACGAAGGCGCCGCTGCAGATCAGATCATAGGGGCAGAGGAAGATGAACAGCAGGAGTTTTGATGTGTTTTCTCCACATTTGAAGTCTGAATTCAGTCAAGTCTGAAGTCAGAGGACAAGCTGATGGTTTCAACTTCATCCGCAGCTGCTCGTGCTGCGTCCTGGGACTGACCCGAACTCTGACGCGTTCTCTGTTCTCTGCGCGTCCTCACCAAGAATGGGTGAAATCTGTTCTTCGCTGTTCAGTCGCGCGGTTTTGTCGAAGAGAAAAGTGCGATCGACCTTTTTCTACGGCTCCGTCGAAAAATCCTCCGGGGCGTCCCTCCTGGCCTGTAACATTTACCACATCGGAGGCACCGTGGCCGTGCCGCACAAATGCAGACTCTCCCAAACTGGTAAGGTGGAACAAAACAATTGGTGTGAAATTGCCATTCTTGTGACATTTAAGGAAACTAAATCCAAAAAAAAAAAAAAAAAAAGCATCTTTCCTCTACCTTATCCAACTTTTCCCACTTTAATCGACAGGTTTTCCTTTTTCTGTCACAGCGCAGAACATTTTCCAACGCATGCATTACCAGGTTGCATAGCGATCATTTTTCGTGCCCGTGCTATTTATAACATCACACGAAGCAGATACTCATGTTTATGCATCAAAAAATATTTCCAGGATGAGCAAAAACCGTCACTTTGAATCTTCAGAGATCTTGTTTATTAGAGGCACTATGCGTAATTCACCGTCGCTCGTTTTCACTAATCATGTGTTTATGCGATTCAGAGCCAGCCAGCCAACCAAAGCTGAAGCACATCACGATTAAACCTCTGCACACAATCACCCTTCAGGTCGCAAGAGGCGACCGACGGTGCCAGCCCTCCATTCAGGCCCATTGTGTTGTTGTCTGATTGCCACGCTCCTTGTGTTGCATCACAGGTGAATTGGCTGCCACGTTGTTTTGGCACGGGCGCCTTCCGACACATGAATAGTGCATGAAGGACCGGGCAGATGCCAGTGAATATAAATGTATGTAGATATGAATAAGTCATGTAGAAACTATGGAGTGTTGTCCGTTCGACTTACCTCCAGTACTGTTAAAAATAGAGAAATATTGTACAGAAGTGTAAAAGAATCAAAACATTACTCCTATCTGTTTTTGGTTATTTTCTTGGCTTTTTCTGATGGAGGATGACAGCTGAATAGAAAACCCAGTGTGGCTGATATTGTCACACCAGGTGCTCTGTGTGTTAGTCTTATTAGATGGATCTAAGTGAGGAAGGGCTTTCTTCATCACCTACCCTATTAAAATGTGTTTGAATTGGCTTCGGTCTCTTTGCCAAGACAAAGCTTTGATCTCCTCTATGCTCTGCGCCTACAGAGATGATGAGTTGTTTTTTTTACACACATGGATGCAGTGGATCAGCCACAAACACTGAAGACACAAGCGAATAAGACACACTTACAAAAAGAGAATGGAGTTCCAACTTAAAAAAAAAAAAAGTGTTTATCAGTGACAAGCAATTGAGTGAAGTTGGTCAAACTTGCTTTGTTTCCCTTTACAACTTAGTAAACCTTATAAATGAACTCAGATTAACTTAATTTGATTACTTGTGATGAGTTAGCGCAATATTTCTAAGTTGGACCGCCTGTTCTCGTTTTTCAGTGTGCATGTTCTTGCGTTACCAATAGTCATATTTAAAACCACTACGTGTATTTTGTTGTGTTTTATTAGCATTTTCTACATATCTGTGAAATGAAAGGAAAAAAAATCAATCAAAATGTATAATTTTTGGCCAAATTACATCAAGGTGAAAAAATGTTTAATGTTATTTATTTTCAAGAGGAACTGATCCAATGCAGAGATGGCCATTTATTTGAACCGTTTGTCATCGGATAGTTTTATCAATACATTCTGTCACAGTCGGCCTTCTGGATCTTGAGGTGGCCTGAAATGAAAATGATTTTGACTCCCGTGTTTTAGATGAAGGTATTTTTATGCCATAGAAAACCAGACCTAAGCCCAGAGTCCAGACCTAAACTTGAAATCTCTAGCAAGACTTTTAAAAACTGCTGTTCATAGATGCTCCACATCCAGTTTAATTGAGTTTTAGTTATTTTGATAAAAAAAAGAACAGAAATGATTTCCAAGTCATTTATTATTGTTTCTTCCACCTTAGTTTGATGTACCGCTTTGTATCAGATTGTCACATTCAATCCTAATAAAATGTATTGAATGTTTGCTTGTAACTCAAAATAATTGGTGTCTGAACACATATTCAAGGCATCATTATGAGGGTGAAACTGTCTTGTCTTGTTTTTTTAAATCCTCTGTAGGATTACACAGCGAGTACTGACCAAACCCAGACATTGTGAAAACTGCAAAGCATGACACAGGGCTGAACAGGATCACAAATTTGACAGCTGGGGGTTAAAGAGATACCTAGTCCTATTTTTTGTCTCTGCAGCCGGATAGATAATGATAGATATTGTCTGACTTATATGATTTGAGGATTATTGCTTAAATGGACATGGAAGAAAAGATGAATGTAATAATGTTTAGGGCACAGAGCAATTAATTAAATTAAATTAAATTAATAAAAAAAAAAAATCCTACTGGGCATTAATTCTCATCTAGGATCATCATCTGACTTCCCGTTCCCAGAGAGATAATACGTCGCCCACGGGTTTTCTGTCCGCTTTGTCAGTTTTCATGCCTCGTTGATTTAAATCGAAGTACTCGTCGTAAAAATTTTGATGGTGAGTTACTGGAGAATCAGTAAATAAAAAAAAAAAAAAAAAAAAAAAAAAACATATAAATATATATATATATAAAAAAAAGCTGTGAAGGTAAAGGGTTTAGGCTTCATACTTTATCCATTTGAAATGTGATAACAAAAGAGCATCTATAGATGCTCTTTTGTTTTGGCCAAACGCTGACAAGATTTCTTTTTAAGGAAAAATAACACATTTATCTTAAAGGAAGTGATTTAAGAGCAATCTCAATCACTTTACGAATTATGAACAGTGTTCATTTGCTTTATTCTGCCTACATTGTTGTCAGAAAATAAAGTAGAAAGTATCTCTTCTCATCATATCTTCTGGATTTGATCAGTACTTGAAGCCACTATACGACTCTGAATTCAATTGTTAACGATTCTGTCGATTTCAAAAGTGGCCCAACAAGATGAATGATTCATTGTGACCTATTTTTTTTGTTGTTGTTGTTTTGGAGTAACACACTAAGTTCTCTCCTCAGAGTCTCATTGCTTTTCTGCAACTTATTGTTATAGTTCTCTCAACAAATATCTGCTCCTAAATACTTATGTGAGTAGCTTTGAGGTTTGTTTAATCCCTATGGAAAGATATTGACTTATGATGGAAGAGTTAATGGTTGAGACAAGGTTTGCTCAATATTAGAAAATAATGCAACTATAAATTTATGGATAAATATAGGGGGCTGCGTGGTGGTACAGTTGGTAGCACAGTTGCTTTGTAGCAACAAGGTCCTGGGTTTGAATCTCAGCTTGGCTTTCTGCTTGTGTTTGCAATTTCTCTTTGTGTATTCATGGGTTCTCTCTTGAAACGCCGACTTCCTCTCAGAGGTCAAAAAACATGATTGTTCGGTAATCTGTGGCCCCATGTGGAACTGTTGTGTACTCACAAAAAGATTTGTGATGCAATATTTTATGCTCAACTTTCACGCATGTTTGATGGATACTTGAATCTCCTCTGGCAGCCATTCAGGGGGGCAAAAGGCTAGCTCATACAAAACTCCGCCCATTCTCTCAAAGCTCCTCCTTGCAGTCCTCAGGCAAGATTTTAAAAAATCTTTTAGCCTCTGGTTTGTCTTTCCGTCACTCTGCTGGTTGACAACGACAAAGTAAACAGTCCGCTAGTTAACCAAGCTACAACAAGTCTATTCTGTGTTTCAGATCGCTGAAGATGAAGCCATTTTACTTTAACAGTGTTGTTACTTTAGATTCTGTACATAAAAGCATCCAGTATAAGTTCTGCTCTTCAATAAAAAAATGAGGCAAAAAAAGTTATTGACCCAGACCTCGCTTCTCAAATAGGACAGACTTTGATCCCCTAAAAATCAATATGTTTAGACATATAAAACGTATAATGAGAGATTGGGGAAAAAGGTAGTATTTAAACTCTTATATTACTTCCTCCCACTCGACAGTTAGAGAGACGTCATGTGAAGATCATTTTAGTTGCCATGGCTTGTTATTTAACCAATTGTAATCTCGGATTTTCACAACAGTAATCCCTTGTATTTTATGTAACGACATGCTCAGATGCTAGAAAGCTTGACCCTAGCAATCCATTAGGTTTTCTCTAAATCCATCATGCCACATCCCTTTTCAGAGATCTCTTCCTACTTCCAGTGACAAGCTGAAATTTAATACAATTAGCAATGAGCTAAACTCCAGTTGCATTTGTAAAACGGATTCCCTGAAACTCCACAATTACTGTACATGGCAGCTTGTGATCTCCTTAATGGATCCATGACTCTCTTTTCACTGTATTAGGTTACTTAAATTCCCTGGATTCATGTGTTTTTTTGTGTTTTATAATCCCTGGAGTAAGCATTTGCGACCAAGAAAACTTGTCAAATATCCAAACAAAATTCATACCAAAGCCTGTCCTCGGGATAGAGAGGCTGTTGACAAGCGCTCTGCTGAGTGTGTGCACTGTCAAGCATGCTTAAACATGTGTTTTAGCGCCATGAGTGGTTTGACTTTAGCTGTCTTTGAAGATAATCATCCATGTCATCAGAAGAGGCATTTTGGTGTTTTTGTGAGCAGCTTCTGAATGTGTGCTTTTTGCAACACCACCAAAATCCTACTACTTTAGAAAAAAAAGACAATATTTTACCCTTAAATTTTTGTAAAGTTTTTCTTTTGTCAAACTTTGTCACAACCGTGTACCAAAAACAACCATGTTCATCAATCTCTTACTTTAAGATGTGAATATTCAAAAAAATGTTCAGTTTTGAAAACTGCTGCACGATTTGGTCTTGTCTAATTTGCTTAGCTGATCCCATTTCTGACTTACAAATAACTTTCCACAAAACATTGTTATGGATCTTCCTCATATTAAATACCTTTCTATCTATATAAGTTTGTCATATATGTAATTTGACCATTAAGCTGCCATTGTCTATTTCTAGATAAGTAAAACAAAGTTCTGTGGCATTGGTAAGGCTGGACAATAATTTGATTAATCAATTTCTTTGGTTCTTGAAGATTTAATTTTTGGAAAAAATTTTGGAACATCTGAATTATTGAAACTCACTGGGTTTCCATAGTTAAAAGTGAGGTCAGCTTGCCCAAGGCCGCCATCTTGTTTGACAAGTTTTCTACAAGCTTCTATTTATTTGGGCTTCAGGCCGACTCTATGACAGAATATTAGGTCCAGGCTATGATTTTTTTTTTAATTAAGAGAATAAAGCCATAATATTACAAGAATAAAGTCATATGACAATAGAGTCGAAATGGCAAATGCACGAAATGGTACATGGTGGCACATGTAGGCAACCAGCTGCTCTGTATGGTATGCCTGAAAAGCAAAGTCAAGACATGTAACAAAAATAATAGATGCTATTTATTTATTTATGTTTGTTCACTGATGCTACTTCTAATGAATTTAGACAACTCCTACTTAAATATTGCAGCAATAGCCCAAAATAATATTTCTTAATCTCATGATATGCTATGTGGACTCTGTCTATGCTGAGATTCACTCACATCAGGATGCAATATGCTCAAAGTGGCTCTAACAGAAGGGCTATCACTCTCATATTCTAGCTAGCTATTAGTAGATATTCATAAACACCTGGAAAAATTGCTAAGGGAAAAAACGTGGCAGTGACATCATGACAACGTTGTCCTGGCACAGCAGCAGTGATTTTTGTAGTATATTGAATTTCTTACACCGTTTTAGATCACCCAATACACATACTATACAGCAGGGATCTTCAGCTCCAGTGTCCTGCAACCTTTTGATGTGTCCCTGGTCCAATACACCTGAATGAAATGGTTGAATTACTTCCTCAAAATGTAGTCAAATTCTCCAGCGTTTACAGCTCTGCAGCCTGACATATAAAGTAGCAGTGAGCAAACAGTGTAATGAAATCCCAAGAACATGCCGGATTTTTTGGGGACAAAGTCGTTGAGACAATTAAAAGAGGCCTAGATTAAATAAGAGCTTTAATCTGAGGTAGCCAAGGGACAGAGCCATAAATCTGGTCTGAAGTAAAATCTTAAGACGTTTTGTTTAACATTTTCCATGAGCCAAGCAGGAGAGAAAAAGAAAATGTGTCCTGGGTCAAATGAGACCAAAATTGAATTTCCTATATGGTGGGAAACCAGCACTTGGGATAACACAGAACAAAGCACCCCCAACATAAGACACGTAATCAATAAATACTTAATTCCTACTTAAGTATTTATTGAGCCCGTATATTGATGGTCATACATTCAAGTTTTCTCTTCGTCAGACACTGATCTTTAACTAAACTAGACATCAAAAATTGAAAGTATGAAAAGAGCAGCTGCTTTGCCTTTCAATATGCGATGTGAGTTTTAGTTTATATATCTGTGCTGAAGCATGCTTTGTGTCCTACATCTGCAGCACAATGAATGCGCTCGTACTTACATAACAGGCTCCACTAATGAGGAGGGAAATTTCACTTTTTGTTGACATTGCTGTCTGTGTCTCTTGAAAACGCTGTCACAAAAAGCAAAAAGTCTGAAGTTTTACCTTTTATGCTTGTTGTAAAGCTGGGCAGTACGCGGCAGTCGGGCAATCACACATACTACCTTTATACTCCCGTCTCCACCTCTTTTTTCTCCTCCACTTTTCCTGTTTCTGCTCATTTAAAGATCCTTGACTTAAAGCTTTGCTTTAGGTGACTGCCAGACCGTCGCAGACTTGTTGTAGCACAACAGTGCATTGGTGAGCCACCATCTGGCCACGAGTGCTTTGTCGGAAAATAGTTTGCACATCAGCTCGCGGGCGAGTCGCGTTGAAGCTGATGGGTAGCGACATTTAAAAATGCCACACTGTTTAGAACATAATACAGCATTATTCAAAAGTGACGCCATAATAAATTCATCTGAATTATTTTTCCTCATCAAAATGGAACAAAACAGCAGCAAACACCAAAGACAGCCATCAACACCTGGACTGTATTCACTCTGAGATCTGAAGATACTGAGGTAGATTTGACGTTTTTAGTTACATTTTTAAAATATGTTAACAGATTTTTTTTACTTTTTTGAAATTTACACTATGTTGTAATGATATTCCCTCATCAACAACATACCTGGAGTGTTGCTTTGACTCTTCCATACATGTTTGAGAAATCCTTTATTCTCCCATGGCAAACATTCAGCTGTGCCAAACTCTTGGTGGGACCGAGCGCCACTTGTGAAGATGAAGCTCCTCCTCAGAGCTGCGGTGTCCAAGCTTACAAACTTTCTTTTCACAGAGCAGCCATCCCGCAAAAAATCTCCCCACTCAGCTCCTTCAGACTAGCCAGCAGCAATTAGCAAACACCAGGTGGAACTGCACATCTGCTGAGCTCATTATACGAATTGCTTTTTGGTTAAACGCTGGTAAAAATGTTTTTAAAGGATTGACAGAAGAGTGCTGTTGCGGTGACTTCCTGAAGGCAGAGTGTTGGAAAGAGCAGGGCTTTCTTAAAGAGACAGAGGCCCAATTTCAAGGCCCAATTAAATTGCAAAGTCAAAGTCATATGTGAGCATTTTTATATCAACTGAAGACAGCATAGTTACTTGATTGTGCTGTGAAATGATTCAATGTGCCTGTAAGATACATAATATCGCCCCTTTAAAGCGATATTAAAGCAGTGATTTGCCCTTTTTCTACTTTAGCACTTGGTGGAAATACCAGAAAAAGACATTGAGAAACTCTGACAATAATAAAAAAAAACATATTCCACCTGCATCAGGATGATGCAAAGTTTTTTTTTTTTTTTTTTTGAACAGCCCTCAGGCTCTCAGCGAAACTAAGAACAGAGAAAGATACAGATGAGATGAGTGTCCCTCTTTGGGCCATTTCTATTTTTTCCTCCGCTGAGTTTCTCCCGGCAGCAGGTCAGTGGGTAACAGAGAAGCAGCCTTGTGCCTTCGCACAGTGGCGTCTCTGTTGCACCTTGGACGCTGAGTCACATCAGCTGCTGTCTGCTAATGACTGTGCGACTCTGTGACACGTCACCTTACTTCCTTTTGAAAAAATATAAATAAAGCCACATACACCTGCTCCCTTTGTGTTTTAAATGAGCTTTCTCAGCGCTGTTGTTGTGTGTCATTGCCCGCAGTGGAGCGATGCATGAGTGTGATGCAGTCCGGGACGCAGATGGTGAAGCTGAAGGCGGGATCCAAAGGACTGGTTCGACTCTTCTACCTGGATGAGCATCGCTCCTGCATCCGCTGGAAGCCTTCACGCAAGAGCGAGAAAGCAAAGAGTGAGTAGAAGGACTTTGATGGATACATCTGCTTTTGCAATAATATATCAGATAAAGTGCATTCTGTGTTTGTTTTTTTTTTTGTTTTATTTTAAGACTGTTTTGCTTTCTTTTAGCATCCAGGTTAGAAAAATCTCTGTCAGAATCACAGGGAATAATAATAATTGTAGTTATGACTTTTTTTTTTAATTATTTTCTTGCCATTCAGATATTTACAGAATGAGCTGATGGGGTTTGTAATGAAGACCATACAGTGGCTACGGAAAGTATTCAGACCCCTTTAAACTTTGCCTCTTTGTTTCGTTGCAGCCACTTGCTAAAATCGAAAGAGTTCATATTGTTTTTCACGAATGTACACTCACGTCGAAACAACCCATAAATGTAGACATTTTTGCAAATTTATTAAAAAATAGACTATGTGATATTTCATATTATCCATTTTTTTTAAATTTGCAAAGAATTCTACATTTCTGTCAAGATGGGATTCTGAGTGTAGATTCATGAGAAATAATATGAACCTTTTTGATTTTAGCAAATGGATGCAATGACAAAAAAGTGAAAATTTAAAGGGTTCTAAATATTTTCCATGTCTTTATGAGTTCACACCATTTGATTTGACCTTCCAGTGAATTTGACAAATACTCCCTTTCTAATGGACGTTTAGCAGAAGACAAGAAAACAAAAACAATAGCTTTTCCTGCTCAAAAAAAGCACATCATTCTGAGTCCCAGTTGAATCAGTTTTTTAGTCTTTAAATAGTCTTGGACTATTTCCAGAAGGGATTTGTGTCATGGTGATGTTGAAAGAAGTGATGAAAACCTGATGGTAATGTTAAGAATTACAAAAATGTCAGAAAACAAAAGGCAAAAACGGCAACAATTTGCGCAGAGGCTAGCAAGGTGAAATTCTGGAAAGAATAAAGAGAAGACAGTGCAAACTTCACACTGGACAGGATCTATGATCTAAAGAGGATGAAAAAACACTATCCATCCATCCATCCATTTTCTAACACCCTTGTTCCCAGTGGGGTCGGGAGGGTTGCTGGTGCCTATCTCCAGCTATTGTTCCGGGCGAGAGGCGGGGTTCACCCTGGACAGGTCACCAGTCTGTCACAGGGCAACACAGAGACAGATAGGACAAACAACCATGCACACACACAACACACACACCTAGGGAGAATTTAGAGAGACCAATTAACCTGACAGTCGTGTTTTTGGACTGTGGGAGGAAGCCGGAGTACCCGGAGTCGAACCGGGAATCGAACCCAGGTCCTTCTTGCTGCAAGGCAACAGTGCTACCAACTACGCCACTGCAAAAAAACCCCACTAAAATCCATAAAATAATTTGGGCTGGGGTGCTGAGACTGAGTACCTAAAATTGCATAAAATACCTAGATTGCAATGCTCAATAAACATGTGATTTATAGGAAAATAAGTTAAGGTAGGAACAAAACGAGCAAGGCGGGAGCAAAACTCATCGATGGTCTGCAGATAGAGCAGACCATCGAAAATGACCATCGAAAATGTTGGCAACAAAACGGGAAGAAACTGATGCTTAGCCACATATGAGAACATATTAATTGTTGCTCAGAGCAAAACATTCCCCAGGTAGGAACAAACTGGTGCTTGAAATGTATACTTGGCCAGCATGAAACCCTAACCCCAGAAGGAACAAAACTCTTAAAGTATAAAATGCTAAGGGACAGGATGCTGAGTGGCGCAATTGGCAGAACTACAGTCCTCGATGCGGTTGTCCTGAGTTTAAATCCTGGACTCGGGACATTTGTAACAAAAATGTAACAGAACAAACTAACCAGCATCCATTCACAAAGAGAAGATGCAAGCTACATGCAGAAAGTCCCTGAACGGCATCTGAACCCAGGACCGTCTCTGCAAGGTAGCAGTGCTGACAGCTATCCAACGCCACCTGAAGAACAAAGCTGGAAATTGTAAAAATTATTTTTTTGAGTGGGGTTGTCTGTAGATTGTATTTGAAAGAGGTGTTTAAACCGACCAAGTACGACATGTAACAAGTGTGCAAAATGACATAAAATGTTACGTTTTAATCTATGACTGATGTTTTAGGTGTTGTTGAAGCCAATGAAAAGCAGCCCTGTGTGAATCTGAGTTAAAGAAACTATAAAAACACAAACATTTCCAAATAATCAGAACCGTGCATTGTAAATCGTGATAATCTTTTCACTACTTCCCTTTCTGGTAAACCTCCTGTTTTTCCTAGAGTGTCTAGTGAAGTGTTTTTTGTTTTTTTTTTTAATCCGAGTCTGCCACACTGCTGCGGCTCTGAGGAGATTAACATTAAACATCTCACTGCCCTGTCAAAGCATCATTGTCGCTTTTTTATCATGCAGGCTTCACACATCCTACCAGCTGAAACACACATCTGTCCCTCTGTTTGTGTGTAAATGACAATATATGCGTGTGCTTGCGTGCGTAGGCGTGTGTGTGTGTGCTGGTCAAATGTCAAGATCAGATAAGACGCTGAGATCATCCCTGTTGACATAACAAGAAAAAAGACAACAACGTCCTGGTTATTTTATTTAACGCGCTTGTGTGTGTGTGCAAAAGGTCAAAACAAGGCTGCCACATTGTTTGTCAGTCACAGCAGTATTAAAGAGCCGAGATTATGTAACAGAAAAACTGAAATTTAATGTGTCGGGAAAGCAGTCGTGCATGATTTCCAAGGAGGTTATCGCAAAGTTTAATATTTGACTGGGGATACTTTAAAAAACCAAAGATTTATTGTTTTAATGAGATAAATCATTCAAATTGGTGAGGTCCTTGAAGCGATCGAAACAAATTTCCACAGTGGTGGATGCAGGCTGAAGTTAAAACACATGAGGAGCATCTGTGTAAAATTCAGAGCAGGACACAATTTACTGCAGGCTGTTCTTAACACAGACACGGGATCTCAGATAGCCGATTTTATACACCAATCTCATTAGAGCGTGAAACTCTCTGACGCCTGCAGCAGTTGCTTACTCTCTATTGTTATAGATCATAGACGGAAGAGGAGAAAGTGGAGAAACATCATTTTGTTCACGGTTTATCTTACAGAGTTTGGCTTTTATTCGTTTTGAATTTTACTTTCAACTCCAAATGATTAGAGTTTGAAAGGGTAAGCCGGTTGCTATCAGTTTTGTGCAAGCTCACACTTCAGCTAACTTCAAGTTTTCTTTGCAAAGAATGGGATTTTTTTTTTTTTTTCACTTTTTTGATTCTGTATTTTTATCTCTTGATGCTTTTATCCTGGACTCTCCTGTTGCATCATAAGGTGATTACTGGCACAATGAGTTAAATCAGGACAGATATAGTTACAAATTTATATAAACTATATAAATTAACTTTTATAATGGCTTTTGACTTTTATAATGGCTTTTATTAAATGCATTGTTTCGGATACATTGCTGTACTCCCTTATATTTTAATCTCTTCTGATAATCTAAAAGTTTTGGAGTTGAAATGGTTTTGATTCAACTACAAGGACAATTCAGTTCATTTGATTTAAGCAGTGATTGCAGGAACACCACTGTAGGAGTTGTCATTATGGGTTGTTATGCTTTAAAAGTGAAATTTGGCTTTCAGTACTTTAATCTCAGAATTCTGACAAAAAGTGAGAATTTTGAGATAAATGTCAGAATTTTTGAGAACATTTTTTTCTTTACTGGTGTCTTATGTTTTTTTCTGTTTTATGCTTGGGCATTTAATAATTTTCAACTCTTTTTTTTAATGCAAACCATAAACAATTTGGAAATCTAAAGTGTTACCAATCTTATTAATACCAATAAATAGCGCACATGTCATAGATGACAGTAGCAGATCAAATTTTGATGCCAGTCATATTGTGTCAGTTTCAGAAGCTGTGAAGTCCTTGGAGACTCACAGATGGCATTGCTGTTTTAAAGGTGACTCTGCAGAGATATCCAGTGTGCTAAAACCGATACCAAGGGATTTATGCTGAACACTGTGGTCACTTGGGACCCAACAGCTTGACCATGAAAACATTTTTAGCTGTAGATTAGGGACACTTTGGCTACTTTGTGTTCGGAACGGGACTGCTGATGCAGAAAAAGTTATGCTCTAAAATACCCGTGTTTGTTATTAGCATAAAAAACATGAACAATAGCATCTAATGGATGCAGCTAAACAGGCACTTTTTAAAAATAATAATTTTACATTTCCTTTATGTTGCATTTTCAACCTGTAGCTCACTATTGTTCAAATAATTTCCAGGACCCAAACATGTAAACAGAAAGAAACAAAACAGCTGAAGGTTGCAGAGGAGTGAAATCTTTTTTTTATACGGTGATTTATCCGGAGAGGAACAGGACTGGAGCAACATGGGGAGATTTTAAAGATTTCACCCACAAACCCAGTCTGCCTGTAATTTACCTCAGTGGCAAATTATCCCACAAATGGTCATTTTGAAACAGGGAAAGTCTCACAACATTTAGACAGATGTTATTTCTGTACCACACTGTTGTTCTAATATGTGAAAGAATTTGTCACCTTCCTCATAGTGTCTACGTCACAAGAAAAGCCTATATTTTATTAGATATCATATAGCATTCTACAGGAATGTTTAGCCAATACAAAAGGTTATTACATAAATCTAAATTCGTTATTGTTTCAAGGATCCTGGGGGCAAAAACGATTTCCAACAGAGAGACAGTTTCCAGTGAGTGAGGAGAAATCTGTCCTCTTCATCTCTATACCTCCACATTTCCTGCACAGTTCACACCATCCTTGATCCATCTTGCCAATGACAACATGGCCGATATTGTAATGCATTTTTTGCTTATTTTGGAATGACTCAGAAGTCTTTTGGCTTCAGAAAATTGCTTTTAAAATGAGATGCATGAACACTTATAAAAACACTACAAGGGCTGATTAAGCTTTATTCGTGTTTCGTAACTATAAAAGATTTCATGGTTCTGAAATGAGAATTCATGTGCACTTCAACAATAGAACATCTTAGCAGCGAGAGAAAAATGAAAATATTTATTTGGTAATTATTTGTTTTTCCTCCGTTTTCTTTTTTCCACCACTGTAGTCACCATAGATTCCCTTTACAAGGTGACGGAGGGCGGTCAGTCGGACATCTTCCACCGGCATGCAGACGGCAACTTCGATCAGGCTTGCTGCTTTACGGTTTACCATGGAAACCACATGGAGTCCCTTGACCTGGTGACGTCGAATGCAGAGGAGGCCAGAACCTGGATCACGGGCCTCCGCTACCTGATGGCCGGGATTAGTGACGAGGACTCCTTGGCCAAGCGACAACGCACACACGACCAATATCCTTCCGACTGAATCCCTGCTGTTTCTTTTTCTTGTCACGACCAATTTACAGAAAAGGGAAAACAAAAACATTCTAGGTCAATATCATTTTATTGACAGGTCCCTGTCTACTCACTGGAAAGCGTGCAATCTTTTTGTCAAAATTACTTCGCCGTGATGTGAAATATTCTTTCAGCTCAAGCAAAAACCGAGACACATCGTATGGCTCCGTATAACTTATCTCTGTCTGAGCTTTCATTTTTGTCTGAGTGTTTTGTCTCGGTGGATGAACTCCCTGCACGTCTAAAACTGCGCTGACAGACCTCATGTCCGGCTTCCTTAACGTACGTGTTTGACGTGGATGAAGCAGACGTTCGAAGAGGCGGACAAAAACGGAGATGGCCTTCTGAACATCGACGAAATCTACCAACTTCTTCACAAGCTGAATGTTAATCTGCCACGCAGGAAGGTCAAGCAAATGTTTCAGGTGAGGAAACAACACTGGCGCCACGCTGCCAATGCAATTTATTCCCACGTGCACACGGAAATGTGCCTGAAATAATAAAAGAAAACGGAAGAAGATAAATGATTAAAATTTTAAGACCAAGGTTTCAGTAAGTGATGCCACTTGGAGTCGACCATTCTGCTGATGTAATATGTTCCTACTTTCTGCCACATTCTGGGGATTGGAGTGCAAATTGATCATTGAATTGATAGTTTTGAGTTGTAATTGGATCATGCTAACCACGTTGTAGATTTTAAAAACTTTTTTTTTAAATTTCATATCTTGGCTTATCCTGTTTTTATATATTTTTTGTAAAGAAGAAGCAGAAAGGCAGTTATAGAAAAGATTCTCAAAATCAAAGGATGTGGTGACAGAAGAATTGATTCAAACACTTGGCACACAGATTACCTTGAATCCCAAGTTTTTACCAAACCTTAAACTTATTTTGGGGTACAAATTTTGCAGAATGAATTCAGATGGGAAGTTCTAAAAGATAAATGCAGTAATCCTAAAATCTTTCTTTCACAATAACTTTAGTAAAACTAGTTTATCTAACAGTTCCCCCATAGGCTCAACAAAACCGGTCAGCTACAGATTGGTGAAACGTAGCTCAGTGAGTCTCATTTGCATTTTTATCTGAAAGAGGTAATTGTCAAAGACCGAGCAGGAAAGAATCACCCAAAATTTAATCTCAGTTGCCATTTTATTAACGGTGTGACAGCCTGAGATAAATGTAATTAAATGAACGGGGAGGTCATTGAGGCGACCGACAATACTGAGCAAACCAGAGGAGTGCGTGTCAGACTGTGTGTCCTGGATTCTTCTGTTAATGATAAACGGGAGCAGGTGTGACAGGTGGCTGCACAGGTAACGGCAAGCAGTCAGCAGGGAAGCCACGGTCATTTCTAATTATATGCATATTTATTTGGCAATGGTATCACCGGAACATGGGAAATATTTATAGCTTAGCTTACGCGATGATAAGCAGGTGGTTAAAAGTGGGCGTGTTCTCATAAGGGCTGAGGAATCGAAGACCACAAAACACTCAGACAAGTCAGAGATAAACATGTGGAGATGCTTATAAAACAATATCCTAAACATTGGACATACAAAAGTGATAAAAATTTGGAATATGGGCTAAAGTTGTAGATGTTCCAGTTAATGTAAATCGTAGGCAATTGTAAGCAAATGGATTTTTAGCCTTGACTTAAAGGATTTAAAAGTGTTTCAGCATTTTTGCAGTTTTGCAAAAATGCGAAGAAGCATAAAAGCTGAATGCTGCTTCTCCATGTTTGGTTCTGATTCTGAGACTTGAACAACAGACAACTGTTCTATAAAGGACTTTTGTGCTAAACCGATCAGTGATTTATAAACTAACAGAAGTATTTTAAAAGTAATTTTCTCAGATAAATATTAGCACCTTAGAAGTGGAGTGATGTGCTCAACGTTTGTTGTGGGCCAGCTGCAGTTTTCTGATTGAATTTTTAGGCAGACCTATGAAGACACTGTTGCAATAATCGTATGGATGCATTTCTTTAGCTCTTATTGGGACATTAGTCCTTTAATCCTAAAAATGTTCTCCAGGTGATTGAAGGCTGGCTTTGTAACTCTTTTTATTTGACTCTGAAGGTTCAGATTTTGGGCCTGATCGCTGACATAACTGAAGCTGTGCGCTGACTCCTGATCGTTCCTCCGTTGGTCCGGATTTTACCAATATTACTATAGCTAAATTCATAGATTAGACGATGCAAAAGATTTAAGACTGGGTTAGATGTTTGCCTCTGATTCGAAACATACGGTCATATTTCAACAGAAAGTTTGGTTAACTGATACAAAGTTTGAGTGAGAGGATAAATACAACAAACAACATTTCTATAATTTGTTGGCTTAGAGGCCCAATGAGATCTCTTTCAATTTTAAATATTTAGTAGTAAAACCTGTTGAAAACCATAAATTGTCTTCCTTCCATGTCCCAATTTTGCACTACTTTGTGCTGACCCATTACATAAAATGGATTGTACTCTGTGCTCATGCATGAATGTGTTTGGAAAGGTTTGATGGATGAGAAAACCAACGCAAGGTGCTGTTGTTTTTTTTCAACCTAAAATCAAGTGTCAAATTTTTAAAATTCATAAAACATTTTTGTCAGGATCACAAAGTGTCTTTTAATAGCCCAGGGATTTCTCACAATCTTTAATACACAGTATGGTTACTTTTTGCATTTGGTGCGATAATTAAAAATATCCAAAGTTACTGCCTAAACTCTCCCACTTTCTATTACCGTTATTCAGTCGACAGAGCAGGTGACATGCTCCCCCCCCCCTCCCCCTTTTATCCCAGTGTAAAATAACCCAGTAAAATAACTCACATTTTGGATTGTGACCAGCCTGAGAAAGTTGCCACTTTATTTTCTCCGGTTTATGCTGTGATAGACAGTACCATTGCCATTTTAACAGCTTGTGGAGCCTAAAATACCTAAAATCTGTTTACTTTCTGTCGACACATTCCAAGTCCATCGGACTGATTTATCCTGCTGCTTGCTTTGTGTTTAGATTGTGTGTGTGGGTGCGTGTGTGTGTGTGTGTGTAATGAGGGAAGGGATATGTGGTACTATTAGATTTGTTGTGGAGCTGAATGGACCCAGCGACATACAGTTAATATCAGAACCTGAAAAGAAAGATGCAGCAAGATGGGGGAGTAATATCAGCAGAATGGATCAATGTTTAGAGAAATGTAGGCTTAGAAAAGAAAAAAATAATAATTTGTATTGGGGATTTGTTGGTGTTGAAACGCTGGTACATTTTGCCTGATTGCTAAGCCGCTATTTTTTCCCTACGCTTTGAACCATGGAGCTTATAGCCCGTTTCGGCTTTTCTGTGGATTTTTCTTCAACCACCAGGGGGCTCTTCAGCAGAAAGTGAGTCGTTGGAAGTCGAAATTGGAAATCAAAGAAGAAAGTGTTAGTTTTCATTTAGAACTAGCACATGCTAGTAGCAGGCACGACAGAGAAATGTTTTTAAACTCATACCCTCTCATCATGGAAACCACACGAAGATGTTCATATGATGCAGCTTTTGAGTTGAAGGTTATCGATCTGACAGTACAGATCGATAGCCGCCGCTGCACGTCAGCTCGGCGTGAACGAATCCATGGTTCGGCGTTGGCGACGCAGGGCTGCGTCCTTAATAACAGATTTATCGTGGAAAACCGAGAGCGGCGGAGATACCAGCGACTAATAGCCCGGTGCGGATTATATATGTACGTTTCCAGTTTGTTTGTTTGTTGTTGTTTTTTAAAACTTTGTGGGTGCGGCTTTTAGTGAGGTGCGCTCTATCCACCTTATTCCTGGGAGGCTTACTGGGGAAACGATTATGGGCCTTACTTCTGGCGCCCACCGGAAGTAGCAGTATTTCACTAATTTGTAGGGTTTTTTGCTAATTTATATTCATGATAGAAGTTACATCGCTCTTTTCGGTTATAATACAATATTTAGTTACACTTGTACACGGACACACCGTCTGCTACCAGAGAGCTGCTCAGTACAGAGGATCGTAATTGTGAGTTTAGTCACGGGGAGCGACAGGAACACGGTCGTTACGGAATGACTGTGAATTAGCAGCGCTGCAAGCAGCTGCTGCGCTCCAGACCGTATTATGGTGAATCTCCCCACTTTACCAGAACCGAACCGAATCACACATTTACCTGTTGTAGAGAGCAACTTGCTACTGGAAAGTGTCTGCCCTTGCGGAGCTCGGGTAATTGTTGTGCTGTTCGTGGCTGTTCTCTAATAATCAGACCAAGTTTAATTTGTGTCTGCAACAGGTGTGTCTTGAACATGCTTCCAAAACAAAGGCGGTAGTTTTCATCGCCTACCGACAGATAAGGAAACAAAAAGAATTTGGCTAAAAATTTTAAACTTGAACAGAGAACCCAAAATGCTTTATTTGTGCTCGTTTCATTGTGTGGACAGAATGCCAAGGAAAGAAAACCCGCGTCTGCATCCGAAGCAACTGAGTCAGTGAAGTAGCTAACTTTGCTAGTGCGGGTTATTCTTCAAGTCGCCATCCCTCCCCGCCTTCGCTGTAGGTAGCGGTAAAACAATATTGCGACATGTAAGCTGTGACGGCTGGAGTTCCCACATATTTTATAGCCTAAAACCTCTGTGGAAAGCTGGTTAGCGAGTTGCTAACTTGTAAATAAATGGAGGTTTTGGTCAGCGGCGCGGCGGAAGTTCCGCCCATAAATCACGCAAAGCCTCATGGGGGCTCGGAATAAGGCGGACAGTCCGGAAAATACGGTATATATAAACCTAGCTTAACCCATTTTTGCTGTCACTGTTACTGGTGGGGGGGGGGGGGTCAAGTAAAGCCTGGTGTCCCGCCAGGCTTATAATACACTGGAGGAAACCGTGGTGTATTATTATTATTATTAATATTATTGTTATTGTCAATCTTTTGCACATTTTTAACACTCTTGTGTGAATCTACATATATTAATGCAGCTGTTTTACTTGAATTTCTCCAAAGTGGGACAATAAAAGCTGTTTCTATTCTAATTTCTACTCTGTTCTATATGAATTTGAAAGAATAAAAGCGATTGAGAAACGCTTGTTCACATCTGTATGCATGACTGGTCTAGATGGTTTTGGCAAAATGAAAAAAAAAAACATTTAGCTTATTGCCTACAGGAATCCATTGTTGCAGTTAAGGTTTGACACAATAAATTACCAATAATTAAATAAATAAATAAAATAGAAACGAGCTGACCACAAAAACAAATTTCAGCACATAATTTGAGCACAATACATTTGCTCCAAGAATAAAGTCTACTTGTCTTTTCAATTTAACATTATTTCATTTATTTATTTTTTTGTTTTCATCTTTTTTGTGTTATTTGTCTTTTCTATGATGGTGCTGTTGTCGGTTTTGTTGAGGGGGGCGGGGGGTTTTGTGCTTGTTGTGGTTTCTCTAAA
This sequence comes from Girardinus metallicus, assembly GCA_903067095.1. Taxonomy (NCBI): domain Eukaryota; kingdom Metazoa; phylum Chordata; class Actinopteri; order Cyprinodontiformes; family Poeciliidae; genus Girardinus; species Girardinus metallicus. The sequence goes on from CAEGAE010060158.1 coordinate 25,539, forward strand.
GTGGTATTTTACGCATTAAATCCTCTGTGCCCGTCTGTCAGAATGAATCAACTTAATTTTTCATTTGACTAAATTGTGGTGACACCGACTTTATGTTTACCCGTTTCTCGTGAGAAGGGAATTGTATTTGCTTTGCGGAGCCACGCAAACCGTCGGATGAGTCAAACGATGACACACAGATGCTCATTTGTATTACAAAATTTAAAAACGTTGTATTGGATAGATGACTGGTGAAGCTTTGATTTTAATGTCAAAACCTTAACGTGTTCTGCAAGAAAACAGTTTTATTATTTAAAATTTAAACACCAACAGGAACTCTTTCTTTCATATCGATAAGCATTGAAGGTTTTATGTAACCAAAACACTGTAAAATAAAAGAAATCACCTTTTCCCTCTGCTCAGGAAGCAGACACTGATGATCATCAGGGCACGCTGACATACGAGGAGTTTTCCGTCTTCTACAAGATGATGTCTCTGAGACGGGACTTGTTCCTGCTCATGATGGCGTACAGCGACAGGAAGGACCACCTGACTGCGGAGGAGCTCGCCAACTTCCTGCGCAATGAGCAGAAGGCGAGTAAATATACCTGGTAGAAATTTCTCTTCATGTAAAAACATTTTCCCTCCAGTCAGCCTCTCTCATTTGAAATATAACCACGGAGAAAAAGGCTTAATTTATGTTATTACAACATAAGTAATTCCTCATTTGATCTATGACAACAAAACTGACTTGTTTTGCTGGAACTCTTGACTTGTTTCATATATGACATACAATTATCTGATTTATAATCAGTCATTTTGCTCTACTTAATTGTCCCCAACCTATGAGAATCTGCATAAATTCTGTAAGCTAATTATTTTACTTTTCTAGTGGCCAGTTTTCACATTGTTATTGTCATAATAATAATTATAGTCACTATTTTTAAAATTATATTTTTACACTTCCGGATTTTGTTACTGTATATTTGAATTATTTTTTTCTCTGTCAACACTTGTAAGAAATGTATGTCACTTGCTGTCACATGGTAAGTAACCATGGTTTTTGTTGCTTGTTTTTTTTTGTCCAATTTTTTTATGTAGATGACCAACGTGACGTCAGAGTATGTTGCAGAAATTATCGACAAGTTTGAAGTATCAGATGAAAACAAACAAAGAGGTGTTTTGGGGATTGAAGGTAACGTTCTTGTTAGTTCCTCCCCTTTAAGAGCTTCTGTGATGAATTTACATTCAGCAGATCATTTTCTCTCATCCTGTTGTTTGTTATGGCTTTACTGTATAAAGCTATTTGTTATCGAGCATCAAAATGACTCAAAATGTAAGACTAAATGTTTCTTTGACCCTATTTTAAGTGGTGAAAGCCATGGAAAATGACATCCGAGAATACAGAGAAATTGTCTTCAAAACTAAAGACAGTTAAGACATTTTGAACTGAGCCGTATACCATATTACGAAAAAAAAAAAAAAAGTTTAGTTGTAAAACGTAGGCATCTTGGTAACACTTCATTTTATGGGGTGTTCATAATACTGACATAAACATGATGCAACATCTGTCATGAACATGTTTATGAATGTTGTCATGAAGTGTCATTCAGTAAATAATGACACTGTTAATGCAAAGTTGCTTTGAAAGTCCATTAAAAGTAGCAACTCTGCATTAAAATGTAATTATTTTACAAAATAATGCAAAGTTTGCACTTTTAATGGACTTTTAATGCAACTTTTAGATCAACTTGACATTAAAAGTGTCGTTATTTACTGAAAGACACTTATTGACAACAGTCATAAACATTCACGAACACCCCTACATGTTTATAACAGGTATTATGTCATGTTTATGAGATTGTCATGTCAGTCTTGTGCACACCCTGTCAATACCGATATCTTTCCTGTTGTAAAAATACCGAAAAATAAAAACACAAAAAGGCAAGTTTTGGTCACTTGATTTAGTCATAACCTGACGCAAACTGAACTGAAAAATTTTCCCAGCATAACCATTTTACTTAGTGTGATGGAGCCGCATTTAATGACATTTCTTAAACTATTTTAGGTGCTAATGGGAGTTTAGTCAAAAAAACTGTGGCTAGCAAAAGTGTACAGGTGAGAAGGATAAGCACAGCTCAAAAGTTTTTAGGAAATTCACAAGGCCGAATGTTGGGCTTAAATTAACTTTACAAAAAAAAGAATAAAAATCAACAGATTTTAAGTATAACATGTTGTGTGTAATGAGTATTCCTAATACATGCATGTCACTGTTTGAACTGCACTACTGAAATAAATGAACATTTAAATTATATAACAATTTATTGAGCTGCACTTGTATATTTGTGTTCGAGACTTTTTGGCTATTGGAAACACATAAGAGCACTTTCAAAATAATTGGTAAAATAAAGAGTTTTAGCCCTGATGATCTCCTTTCATGAAAGGTGGGGGAATACATATCTATATTAAAAATATAAATTGTTGCAACCTAATTAAGCAGCTGAAAGGTGGCCCTGAAGAGGAAAGAGAGGAAGGGAAGGGCACCTGTACTGGGAAAACTGTCTGATTAAAATATGAGGCTTGTGGAAAATAAAAACTGAGACATTGTTGGGGGTGAAAAGGGAAAGCACTAATCTTTGTCACTAAAAAAATGAACGCATACTGTGACTGTCTACTTGACCAGGCTATGATTTCTTCCATTCAACCCGGAAATGTACCAATTTTCATATTGACTGAGCTTTTATATTCCTGCAGCAGTCACAAAGGTTTACCTGAATTGCCTTTGTTAAAGTAATATTATACAAGTGTCATTAGCGAATGTAATGTTCTTATATAAAATGACACTACCAAAACCAGTGCCACCCACCTCATCATTAAACCGTCTAAATTCTCCTTCTTTTTAAATTTTAACTCCAAAAGCTATTTTCTCGTTATCAGTTTGCTTGAGTAACGTTTTTTTTTTGCTTGTTACAAACCTCAGATCCTTGTTTTCACGATGCAGTTTGTTCACTTTAAGTTAGATTTTTTTCTTCCTTCTCACTTCTCTTTTTATCTTGATCTCACAATGTTATTGTGCTTTCTTTTTCTATGAAGCACAAATAGATTTGTTGAGTGTCATAAAACGGGGGCCAACGTCCTGCAACTTTTAGATGTTTCCATGGTGACGTTTGTACGTGTGCGTTGAAGCAGAGACACCCAGTCCTTGAAGCCTGGATTTGACGAAAAACATTTAGACGATAGTCAGTTCAATATCTAATTGGATGTGATTCACATTTCGCACAAATGTGTCTTTTAGATGCTAATGATTAAAAAAAGTGTGAATTTAAAAAAATATATAATATATATTTTTTTGCCAACTGAAGGAGCTACATGCTAATTATTCAAAGGTTTTGCATAAATCAGACACTGTAATGACAAATCGATGGTGTTTTGCACTCAGGAGTGTAAAAGTCAGCTTCTTTGAGATGATAGGAATAATAATTTTTCAACGAAACACTCTTTGTGTGTTCTGAACCAAAATCCGAGCACAGAGGTTGAGACTGTGACCAACTACTGAAACCTTAGCAAAAGATTTTAAACGCCTTACGATCACTGTTCAGAGTGACTGCCAGTGATTGGTGAAATTGATATGGAGATTCTGCAAATAATTACATAGTTGACTAACCAAGAAAAATGTAGCGATTCAGTGAATAGAAACGCATGGGATATGAAGGAGCAGTGTTCAGCAGTCAACTTCAGATTTTATTTGCAAATTTCACAACAATTTTATAAATCATAATCTCTATGCAGGTGAAAATCCTCCACAAATATATCCAAGCAAATTTGTTTTCCCAAACCATAGCAAATGTACATCTTTGAACTTTTATATACATGTGAAGCTTATAATTAAGGATAAAGTTCAAGCTTTTACAAAAAGAAGGTGTTTTTTTATATAAGGGCTGTTGTACATAATAAAACTTCACAGCAAGGCTTATGATCCACTTTTGGAATAATTCTTTGAATTCAGTAAGAGCTCTTCCTTCTTCGAATTTTCACCATTTTTTTGTGAGGAAACGGGAACATGCTGTCAGTCTGCGCTGCAAAAGCAAAGAACAACCTTGAAGAAGAAGCAGAAACTTCTTCTTCAAGGTTGTTCTTTTAGCGTTTTAAACTTTTCAACTTCCGGATGCAGAGTAGTGAAACCGCATTTTTATATATATATATGTATATATATATATATGTATATGTGTGTGTGTATATAAATATATGTACATGTATGTATATGTATGTACATATAGATGATTCATTCTCAAATTATTGAAAACAAAGATGTTGTTTTCGTTCTTTCTTTTTTGGAAAAGAAAGGAAAAAAAACATTAAAAAAAAATTACAGTAAGCTTTAGTAAAATTTCACATCTTTACATGATTTACATTTCAACATAGTTGAATCTCCAAAAAGTGAGTTTAAGATGCTGACATGTCTTCCAGATCTCAATTCAAGAGACCAAGTCCACGAAGGCTCCACCTCTCATCCATTTACTCACATTTTATCCTGCTGCTAATGTCTGAATATGAGTGTGGAGTTTACTGCCATCCAAATATTTCCTCCTGATGCAGCTCTTGTCTGCTCCCGATCTGTTTGATGATGCTGCTTGTTCGTTAATCCAAGCTAAACAAGACCGAAAGTGGAGGGATAAACGATGCCACCGGGAATCATCTCGTGTGAATAATAAGTGTGTTTACCGCATTTCGCTATCTCATAGTTCTTCGGAGTTTATCACCTGGCAAACACATTGGCAGACAGACAATCACCATGTTAAGCATGACATAAAAGCCCTTTTTGTGGACGAGGGGAAGCGTCGGACTCGGTATATGCCGATGGCGCACGGTCTGGTGTGATTCCAAGCCGATTTATCTTCTTTTGTTCCTCCAGGCTTCACGAGTTTCATGCGCAGCCCGACGTGCGACATCTTCAACCCTTTGCATCACGAGGTGAACCAGGACATGGAGCAGCCGCTGTGCAACTACTTCATCGCCTCCTCTCACAACACGTACCTGACCGGAGACCAGCTCCTCTCGCACTCCAAGACGGACATGTACGCCTGGGTGCTGCAGTCCGGCTGCCGCTGTGTGGAAGGTGCGCTCGAGTCTGCGTCTGTACTGAAGGAAAAATGACAAAGAAGAAAGAAAAAAAACAACATCTAGTGGAAATTCTGTGTTATGTTAGCAATGGCTCAGTCAGAATATCATTTCTGCCATCTCACTTGTCATTCTGTCATGGCTCAGACAGAACAGCACCATCATTTATGCTATTAGTAAGACTCTGGGGTTTTCTTACTATGACTAATCAATATGTCTGCTGTGAAAATAGACTGTTGCAATCCGTGTTTTTTTTTTTCTTCCTTGACTGCTTATTGTTTCGACAAACTCTGTCATTTAAAACAAAAGTGTTAGTTCTGTTTTATTGATCGCTGTCAAGAATATTTTTCTTTATGTTTAGGATGTTCTCTGCTGTTTAAAAAACTAGACACACTCAAATTAATTACAAAAATCCAACAAAAATAGTTGTTGTAACTCAGGATAAAGTAGTGAAAAATGCGGCTGTTTCACGTTATAAATAAATATTATTTCTGTCCAAGACCAATTTCTTTTATGTCGTTTTCTCACAGTTGATTGTTGGGATGGACCTGACGGAGAGCCGATGGTGCAGCACGGATACACCTTGACGTCCAAAATAACATTCAAGTCCGTTATAGAGGCCATCAACAAATACGCCTTTATAAACAACCAGTAAGTCAGAGCTGCGTGTTGCTACCTCTAGAGCAAGGCTGTTAAACTCACTTTTGTTTTGGGCCAAATCAAAATCATTAATGCTCTAAAAGGGCCGGAATGCATTGATAAAATAAATTCTTAAAATTAAATAATATTGAATATCTTTTCATTCCCTCCAGAATTTTGCGATTGTTTTTGTGATTGTTTTGCAATAAAAAACAAATTTGGAAATATTTGCGCTTACTTGTGACGGTAAATTTGACTCTTTATTGCTCGCTGTATAGATCACGGGCTGTAATCTGACAACAATTAACGAGGCAGTAAGAACGTTTTTGACAATTTTTAAGAAAAATCTGCAGTAAACTGTAAAAGTGCAAAAACGTGTGTGGATTTGTTAATTTTGCGTGAATTTCCACAATAATTCGCAAGAAACTGTAGGGACTGATTGATATAATTTGTTAATAAACAGATAAAAACTGCATTGATTTGATCGATTACATTATATTTAAACAGACTTAGTGTAGGAAGTAGAGGGCCACATAAAAAGCTACAGCGGGCCAGATTTGGCCCACAAGCTTTGAGTTTGACATCTGTGCTCTAGAGGATGACAAAGGAAGTTCGTGGGCACAAACTTTTTTGACTTGTTAAAAAATATATATTTTCATGTATGGAAATTGCAAAACTACACTTTTAATTAACCAAGACCAGCGCAACAAATGTTTTAAAGTTTTAAAGTTTATTTAAATTTTTTTTTTAAAAAGTGTTCCACTTCTAAAACGCTTTTCTAACAGCAAGTGAACAAACATGGCTGTTTGTGACGAGGCTGTCTGACAGGTCCTGATGGTGCCAGAGACAGGCAGGCGGTCATTCCTCTGAAAAACTCAGCTTAAGATTTATAAACGACCCGATTCCCCATTTCCTGTCATGCAATATTGATTGGTTTAACGCAAACATATCTAACCACGAAATTCTATAGATAAATAAAACACAAAAGCTATTAAAAAAAACAAGAAATTTTTTTCAGGAACTGTGATTCTAGGAGTAATTAGCACCTATAAGTGAACCATCTGCTGAGCGGAGCTTCGTCTGGCTCCCGAGTAGCGGCTGATTGTCTCTGTGGGGCCCGACGGTACCTAAACAAAGTTGTGACTGATGCGGTTTCATGCTGACATATTGGCCCACTTTCACTACTCACAGCTTCTAATCTTGGCGGTGGCTGAGTTATAAAGATGTTTATTCAATTCAAGTACAGGCACTGTTTCAACTTAATTAAGCCCAACGTTGCTGCCTCATCCTGCAGACTGTTGGAAATGTAAAATTAGATTAAAGTCAAGTGTCCTAATTAAAGTTGAACAGACGTAACGTGTAATTAATGCATGCTAGTAGTTTAAAAATATAGTGAGGTACTTTTTTGTTGATTCATCAAAAGCAGAAGAATTACTAAAGAAACATTACATTTCTTAAGTGCGTCTTTTTTTTTTTTATTATTTTCTTTATGTAGCCGTCTGAACTGCAAGCTAAATTGCTAAAGTCTGGCTGCAGCTTGTTGTTTATTAGTCTATTAATCTATTTATTTACTCTCACATGCTGGAGTGTGTATAAACACACAAAAAATAGTTTTTGACAGTTTTAAATTAATTTTCCTTAAAGCTACATAGATGGAAAAAAATCAGGTTACATGCAAAAATCTATATTTAATTAAAATGTTTCAAATCCTTTAATATTTAACATGCATAATTGCTGCCTTTGTTAAATACTTAAGCCTTCTGAAGTAAGATATTGCATATAATACAGAATTTATAATTCTGTAGTGTTATTTTTTATTCTTTATTTTATGCCCTGTGCTCTTTTCTTTTGCCAAACTTGCTGCTGTATTGCTAATATACTAAGTGGTGCAACAAAAAGCTAAAACTACAAAAAATATATTTGTACATTATAGGTTTAAAAGCTGTTTTTTTATTTATTTATTTATTTTATTTTGGATAGTCACTTCCTGAAGAGTTTACTCAAAATAACACAATACTCTTTTTTTTTTTTTTTTTTTTTAAGCCACTCTGAACCTTTAAGATCTTCAAATACTTGATTACTCTGAACCCTGAATCTGCCCTGGGTTGCTTGTTGTGGGCCTTTCCCATGTCGGAGCTGCTCATATAAATTACCTGTTTATATAAATTATCCACTAAAGATAAGGTCATGTGACCTGCTCCTTCCTGCTTGACCACAGCAGAATGTTACCAAGCGGGCGCTGGAGAAAGGAACGCAAGAGATTCACTCTGCAAAAGTTCTCAACCTTAAAACTTATAAAATTTTCACAACAGCTTCATTCCGACTTGTTTAAAGTGTGAAACATAACGTAAAGTGCCCCCACCACTTTCCCGGTTAAATTTCTACTTCTTTTTTACACTAGTGGATGAGAAGACGGGGGGTGCGGAGGTTAAAAAATGATCCCAAAAAACTCCCTGGTTGTTGGAAAAATGTCCTCCAACATAATTCTGTAAAGTTACTTTGCTAAGGATATATTTGTTCATCTCTGACTCTCCAAAGACAACACTCACCTTTGCTAATTAGAAAAAAAAAAAAAAAATCTGCAATTCTCATTAACTCACGCCTTATTAATTTCCAATCTGTCATAATGCTGACACGGAGAACAGATTAATAAACTCAACACACTTTGCCTTATCATCGTGTTCCTTGTTTCTGTCCTGCTTACTGTTTCCGCCAGAAGACAAAGCTGATATTTTATCCTCATGCTATTGTGATTAGTAGCCTCAGGGCAACATTTCACTGCAAAAAAAACAAAATATCTTGCGAAGTATTTTTGTCTCGTATCAAGTGCAGATAACTTAGTACTCTTAAAACGAGACAAAGCTAGCTTACAAGCAACTTTTCAGCAAACTATCACACCTTCTTTTAGGTCGATAATTCTTGAAAATAGACATAAAGTAATAGGATGATTAGATTTTTCCACCTGAACAAGCAGAAGAATGTCTTGTTATAGGTGAAACAATCCAAGCTACTTTTCGGTTTTGTGGGAAAGGTAGGTTGAATGTTTCCTTGGTGATGTAAATGACACTCAAAAACATTACTAAATTTACAAACACACACATGAAAATACCATAGATGAAGAAAAGGTGCTTTGCAACGAAGGTGAAAAATCAAGCTGGGAGTTTTTGTTTTCCCTGTGCTTCTGATAAGTATTCAGGTATTTTTAGCAGTTTTAAGCAAACTTTCTCTTTCTCTTTTTATCCTTCTTAAAGATATCCGGTGATTCTGTCCATTGAGAACCACTGCAGCATCCAGCAGCAGAAGAAGATTGCCGAGTACCTGCGGGAAATCTTTGGAGACAAACTGGACGTGGGAGAGGTGCTGAGCAGAGACTCCAAGACGCTGCCCAGTCCGCACAGCCTGCAAGGAAAGATCCTCATCAAAGTAAGGACACATCAGTGGACAGTTAATTGCGGGACAGACTAGGCGTCTGTGTTTTTCATTTTTAAAAGCCACGAAACGGGAGGAGGACTTATAACTCACTTTTTCTTATGAATGCGTGAATGAAGGCGTCTGCTTCCACCTTCCCTCTAGTTCCTTCCACTCAATGTGGAGAATAAAGAAGAAGCGCTCATTATCTGTCAATATTTTTTATTTTTTTTTACATAATGTGCGTTACCAAGGGTGGGGGAGTGTGACCAGAACTGCATAGCCACTAATTATTTCCTGTGAAGAGGATGAGGAGAAGGAAAAGTGAGAGGAAAGTAGGTCATTTTATTAATCATAAATGGGACAGAGGGGAAGTGGAAGTTTCTGGCTTAAATTAACTCGGCAGCAGACTGCTGGCTTAAATATTTTGTATCGCATACAGTGCAAACAGCAGCTAATTGGTGACTCATTTGGGGTTGTCATGTAATATATATATATATATATATATATATA
>CAEGAE010060160.1:0-84267 GCA_903067095.1 Girardinus metallicus
GCTGATGCAGAGCAGCACTGTGTGACCCAAGGAGGCAACCTGGTGTCCATCCACAGTCTGGAAGAAGAGAACTTTGTGAAAATGCTCATCAGAAACTTTGATCCCACTGAGGGAGTCAACTGGATCGGACTGTCTGACATTCATAAGGATGGAAGATATTTCTGGTCTGATGGGTCTAGATTCAACTTCAAGCTGTGGAATACAGGAGAGCCAAACAACCATGGAGGATCTGAACCCTGTGTGCCAACCAACTATGGCCCATCCAAAAGATGGAACGATATATTGTGTGACCGTAAATATTCTTTTGTTTGTAAAGCTCGTCTGGTTTGCTGAGAATGTAATCTGCTTCTGCTCAGCTGTTTTAACTATGTTGATCAGAAAACATTAAACTCAACACAAGGGATAAAACATGCAAAAGTGTTTTGTGTAATTAGGTTTTTTTATATGATATTTTACCTTTGTTTATCATTCTTCATAAATACTCCTTTTTTTGTGAAGCTTACTCAGTTTTCTGGTATTACCATTCCTTACCTGTGCTCATCACAAATATCAACTGAAACAATAAAACTTTGAAGAAATTTGACTGAAATATGTTTAGATTTCAAAAAACAAAATATGTTGAAAGAGATTATGATAGCAAATGTCTGTTTCACAAATGATAAAAATTATTAACTTGCACTGTTGTTTTGTACTTACATCTGATTGAACTTCCAAAGTAAAATCAGGAAGACAATATTCTGGAGTGTTTGGTTGAATGCAAAACATGAGAATGTGACACACTGAGAACTTTGCAATTTAACTGTTAACACTAAGATTTTTTTTCTGTGCATTAAAGTACGTGTTGATGTCATAGGGTCATGGAGATTGATAAAAATAAAACCAAATTGGGGCACAAGAACTCAAACCCAGTTTCATATAGTGATTGACACGCCACACAAGCCTTCTGTGATATTAAAAAAAAGCAGCAAATAACATCTTATTGACAAATTGCATTCTGCTTAGAATTCTATTTATCAGTGAAATACACGTACCCTCCCAATCATGCCCACCCAACAGGTTTTGAAATGTATGACCTATTTGGGGTTTGTTTATTTCTATGTTTCTTATTTTTTGAATCCTGGGTTGTTTAGGAGTTTGATATATTTTAGTTTGATTCTTCTGTATTCTGCAGAAGATCTTTCCTGCCAACAGCCATCACCTATAACACTTTGAAGAATCTAAATTAATGAATTACAACAACATTTAATTTCCCTTTGGTGTCATGGTTGTCTCTAATCTTCTGACCCACATGCAGACCACACAGATAATATACGTGAAATCTTTATTTTAACAAGACAATGATTGTTCACTTGTCCTTAGGGTGACCGGGGGGAGGGGGGTATTGGGGGATGGGGGGATGGGGGGGTGCGGTCAGGAATTCCAGGAAACTGAACACAGGAGAGGAGAGATGGTGAGTTCAGAGGTAATGGGAATCGGGAAATATTCAAACGAGTTAACGTCCTTACCTGTGGTGCTCAGAGCCGAGACTGGGGGGAAAAACTGAGGTTTCCAGGGTGAAGGTCCAAGAGGAGAGGCTGTGGGTAGAGGCAGAGGCTGCGGCGGAGGACGGACAGGTAAGTACAGATGCGTCGTCTTGGAGATCTATGGAGGTTAGTAGACTGCGAGAGGAGTGTCTATGGCACTTAGGCAACCGATGGGCATTTTCCACGGCGTCTCGAGGGGTGGTGACTCAGAAAGGTCCAGGAACTCAAAACCAAGTGAGTTTCTCCACAGCGTCAACAGCGGAGTCCTGTGAAAGATGCACAAAAAGTGACTAGAAGCTCAGGTGAGTATTTCTAAACGAGACGAATCAGCAAGGAGTTTAGGTGTACCATTACTGGTTAACACTCTGGCGCTGAGGTACCGACAGCCCCCCGCTCATATCCTCCTTCAGATGAACAGATTTGCTGCAGGTGTGCAGAAGCCCAAGGCTCAGCTCACGCCCTCCAGGTACGCAGCACCATAGCAGCCTCTAGTGGAGAAAAGAAGGACTACAGAAGAAAAAGAAAGAAAAACATACCACCCTGGAACCCAACATTTGGGATTAATAAAGTTTGCTTGAATTTGGAAAGAAAAAAAAAAATGCTTTTGAAGCAAAACAGAAAGAGGCAACAAACTTTGTTATTCAATGTGAGGATTCAAAATAATTAGACTATATGGACAGTTTAATTTTCTAGGATCATGGGTTGGACTTTGATTTGCAATGTAATAAATAAGCAGCTGGATAGAATAAGAAAATAAAATGAGAAACAGAATTTCCAGAAACTGAGGAAATTAAAGTTTGAATTTCTGCTGTGGATGCAAAAACCTTAATACATGATTATTTTTTGTTGGTTTCTAGGTATTGGCATCTTATTTTTCAGGATCATACATGAAGTGTTATTGTGTATTTTAAAGAGTATAAAATATATGACTCAACCTTATCACTGAACTTTTGCATCTTCAGTGGAACAATAACAGATAAAGTTTCCTTGCAAATCAACATTTACAGCAACAGAATAAGGAAATTAAAACAGTAATAATTATCTGGCACACCTGCAACTCATTTTTTAAGAAGAAACCAAACAGACTTAACGTTATTGATAATTTTGTGTCATATAAAGAATTATTATAACATCTTTTTATTTTTTTTGCTGCTCAATATTTAGGAGATTAGGGTCACTGTAATCTATAAAGAAATTTAAAGAGCTCCTACTTGGAGTTTTCCTGCTTAATTGTTTAATATATAATAATTTTATACATTTTGAGATACTTTTAATTAGAAAAAAATTTGGTCTTTTTAGGTTATCCTATCAAAATCTTACTGTGAAATATATAATATATAAATCTGAACAAGTCAAACTTTTAATTTTAAAAAGATGTCTAAAAAGCTGTGCTGGTGTGTACAGGTTATATTGTTATTTTCCTATAAATATTAACTGATGTATTGATCAATCATTGCACTCCAACACTGCAGTGTAATAAAATGTCCAAGAAAGGACATTTTATAGTCCTTTCTTGGTGCTATAAAAGGAAGCAGTCTGCCGGTTGCCTCTCCAGGATTCTCTTCAACATTCATCACTGCAGAAAAACTCCAGGAAGAACTTCAGTTCTCTCCACATCAGAGGCATCGAGCTCCAAGATGATGTGGTTCCTCTTCCTGTTTGGTCTGGCTCTGGCTGCTGAGCCTCCTTCAGATGGACAGGAACTGAAGCTGGTGCGTGGCGGCTGTCCCCCGTTCTGGTTCAGCTTCCAAGGTCGCTGCTACAAGTATGTTGCCTCAAGGATGACCTGGGGAGAAGCAGAGCTACTGTGTGTGTCAGAGGGAGCCAACCTGGTTTCCATCCACAGTCTAAATGAACACAATTTTGTCAATTTGCTGATCAAAAACTTTGATCCTACTCGGTCACTGACCTGGATTGGACTCACTGATATTCATAAGGAAGGAGGGTGGATGTGGTCCAATGGATGTAAATACAAATTTTCCCGCTGGGATGTCAGACAGCCTGACAATTATCGTGGAAATGAACACTGTGGACACACCAACTATGGGAGCAATTTTAACTGGAACGATGGTGGGTGCTCAAGTACATTAGCTTTTGTCTGTGCAACTCGCACAGTTTGTCCTTAGACACAATAAGATTACAAGAAAGGAATTGTAACTGTGTTGCTTTTCTTGATAATTTTTCAGTTTAAATTCAACCTATTTTTTTCCAACAAAACCCAAAGGAAAGGCATTTATGTGGAAATGTGATTTTTTTTTCTTATAACTCTCTAGATCGTATGTACTCTCATACAACCATCAATGCAAAAATACATCTTTGTGATAAACCACTATAAAATGCTTTCTCTGTGTGGTTCTTATTAGAGAGAATATGACAATGTTTTAGATATTTTATTAAGTGTTGTTTCTAGAATTAATGGAGACATATCCCACTAATCTATCGATGAGCATAAGAATATTGCTTATTTTTATATAAATATTTCCCCCATGTATCAGTATTGGTGGGGGGCAGAACAAGGAATTAAAACAATAACAATGATCATATCCAAAAAATGCTTCCTGCTAACATTTCATACAATTAAAAAATAAATATCTCTTTCATTTTGGTGTTTTTACATTTTAGCCATAGAGATGATTATCCACAATCTCCTCATGACTGATCGAGAATTGAGTTTAGTAGAATATGCAAGTTTGCAGATGTTTTTCATTAGCAGCAAAAATGTAATATACATAAACAGTGTATTAGGAGCTTTGAAAATGACCAGTTACCCAATTTCTACTGAAATGATTCAAACATTTGATTTGCATATTTTTTTAAATGATGAAATGAGGACATACCCCTTTAATGGTCAACAACTATCTCCACAAATTTAAATGTATTTGGTATTTGCTGTAATCCTCACAAGATCCAAATTATAAACAGACAGCCCTTAAACAGGGTCTATAAGATACAGTAAAAGTTATAATTCTTCTTTTTCTTCTTAATAATAATATTATTAATAATAATATTTTCATATCATAGACAGTTTTCTGTCTATCCTAGGCACAGAAGGTAATTTAGATGTTGAAATAAAAATTTTAAAATTACATTTTTTTGAATTTTCCCCTCAAGTATTATTCAAATTAAATGATGTGAATGTATGATTTGAACACAACAATTGCTTGGTTTATTAGCAGTTAGCTGCAATTTTGTGCAAATACTGTGTGAGTGTGTGTCACAAGTAAACTAAATGTGCACCATCATTTAAGACGATTGGTATGGATCATGGCTGTCTGAGATCAATGGTGCAGCAGTTACTTTGGATTTAGAGAGGGGTAATTTCATAATGAGATGGTGGAAGCTTGAGTCTACCTTCTGTTGGAGAAAGGTTGATTGGATGTTAAAGAATATGCATTTGCCACAGATCTGAAAAAAAAAAAAAAGTTCAACAAGTGTTTGTGAAAATATATAAGAAAAATAACACAGGGCAAAAAAAATATTAAAGTTCACATTTCAAAGAGAGGAGTCCAAAATATCAAATCTTCAGATGTTCTGGTTGTAAAAAATTTTATTTTTTAATTTTTTTTATTTCAAGAGTTTACATACAAATAAGCTATACTCCTGACAAAAGGAAGATTGCTTGTACAAACACAGGATAAATGTTTTTTTGACTTTGGGCTACTTTGTCTTTTTAAAAATCCACACAAGCCCTGATCAAAACATTCCAGCTCTTTTCTTGCTAAGAGATTCGGCTTGGTAGACCACAGGTTGATATCGGCGATAAAAACAGGACTGCAGAGCACAGCACAGATAAAGCTTTTCTTACAGCATTTATGGAAACCGCACAAGGAAATCAAAGTAGGTCAGGTCTGCTTTAGGTATTTCCCAACACTATTTATTCTTTACATGCAATTGAACAGTGTTGTGGAAGATTCTGAACAGAATTTGTTTTTGAATAGAGCTTTGTCAGTTACCACATCTGTACAATGCTGCAGCTGTTGGATGCTGTGCCCTTGTCTTTCCGCAGACAATTTGATAGGAGTCCTGATCAAAACATTCAAGCTGTAATCTTGCAAGGTGAGTCACTTAGGTTGGACTTGGGTTGATATCAGCATATTTATGATGATTAAAACAGATTATAGACATGAAGGCATATAACTACATTTAAAGCTGCCTTAAAAGCATTTACTGGAATAGAAAAAACATTTAAGTAGATCAGAAATTGCCACACTTTTCACTTGATAAGGAACTTTGAAACTGCTCTGACATTTAGCAAGTTTAGATACACTATTAATGGTACAATCAGATTATTAGAAAATATATTTGGGTACAATACAAGAGATAAAACTTCACTTTATTAATTAACACGTTAACAGCAGAAAGTAACAAAAAAAAACCATAGTTAGGCAACTAAGAACTCAATAATAAGATATCTCAATGATAACCAAATTGATTGATGGAACGGAAACAGATAAAGAGTCCCTGTGAAAGACAGCTGTTAATGGAAATGAAGATAAACATTAAAGTTACTCATTACCGGGAACAAGATAGACGCCCTTTCTGAGGAATATAAAAAAAGCAGATGGACTTTTCTCTTTTCAGAACTCTCTTCTGTATTCATCCCTACAGATAAACTCCAGCAAAACTCTGAAACCTCTCAGAGTCAAAAACGTCAGGCTCCAAGATGATATTGCTGTTCTTCTTGTTCGGTCTCTCTCTGGCTGCTGTGGTTCCTTCAGAAAAACAGGAGATGAAGCTCCAGCGGGGTGGCTGTCCCCCATTCTGGTTCATCTTTAATGGACGCTGCTACAAGTACGTCGCCACTTTGATGACCTGGGCTGATGCAGAGCAGCACTGTGTGACCCAAGGAGGCAACCTGGTGTCCATCCACAGTCTGGAAGAAGAGAACTTTGTCAAACTGCTGATCAGAAACTTTGATCCCACTGAGGGAGTCAACTGGATCGGACTGTCTGATGCTGAGAAGGACGGTATATATTTCTGGTCTGACGGGTCTAGATTCAACTTCAAGCTGTGGAATGCAGGAGAGCCAAACAACTATGGAGGATCTGAACCCTGTGTGCACACCAATTGGGCCTCAGCCAAGAGATGGAACGATGGACGGTGCACAGATACATATGCCTTTGTTTGTAAAGCTCGACCAGTTTGCTGAGAATGTAATTCTGAATCCACTCAGTTATTCAAATGTGTTGATCAGAAAACATCAAACTGAACATGAGCGAGAAAACATGCAAAGCTTTTTGTGCATTTTTTTTTTATAAAGTCTGACTTTTGTTTAACATTCCTTATAAAAACTTCTTTGTAAAGCTTGTGCAGGTTTCAGATATTGTTACTCTTTATATGTGTTGATGAGAAAATATCAACTTAAATGTATGAGATAAAACAAAATGTGTTTTTCTTTGTAACACACTAAAGGCTGCCGAACAAAGAAGTGGAACCATGTATGTTCAAAGATGTGCACATTTTATTACTCAATATTTGACATGATCTTGAGCACCTTTGTAATTTAACAAGTTTTTTTTTAAAGTTTATTAAAAAAATCTGAGCCAAGTATTACTGCTATTTTCATTTGCTAAATTGCTGAGTCCATGTGGATATTGCTGAAAATAAAACCAAATAGGGCCATAACAATTGAAACCCAATTCCATTCACTGATTCACATGTCACAGTCTGGCAGTAAAACTGCTCCCAATGGTTTTTCATCTAGTGCAGAATAAAAACAAGCTCCAACTCATAGGAGAACATGCAAACTCCATGCATAAAGAACCTGGGCCAGGACTTGAACCCAGGGCCTCCAAGACAACAGAGCTACCATCGGTGCCACTGTGCAGCCCAGAGAAGGACAGTATGAAAGTCTAATCTGGAATTAACAGAGAGCCGAAGAAGGGAAGCTATAAGCAAAAGTTTCATCGGAACTTTTGCTGCAGCATTATGGCTCAGCTGAAGGCTGAAGGATTGACAGATATTGTTCTGTGGCCCAAGGCAAAGCAAACTAAGCAACTGCTTGAGGCTCCCAGACCTTCAGGGCCCCCCATAAGTGCTTACATTTTAACACAGACCATAGATCTGGAATGTTAACATTTGTTTATTGAAAATGAGAATATTAATAAATTAGATTTTGCGGCTTAAGCAGACAATAATTAGAAGATTTGGCCCTGCATGATGAGCTAGAGCTGCTGCACTGCACAGCTCTCTGCTGGATGTGAGAAACAAACAGGCTTTTAATGTCTGAGTTTAGAATAAGGCTGTTTGTTTTGGTAGCCCGGGCTTAGGACAAGTTTTTCTGGTCACTGCTCTT
Source organism: Girardinus metallicus (assembly GCA_903067095.1). NCBI lineage: Eukaryota > Metazoa > Chordata > Actinopteri > Cyprinodontiformes > Poeciliidae > Girardinus > Girardinus metallicus. The sequence continues at coordinate 7,819 of CAEGAE010060160.1, forward strand.
CCTTGTCAGCTAGCTGGCCCTGTAGTTTACATTCACATTTTTACAAATCCACTAAGCTGCTGCTCTGAGATTTGCCTGACTGGAGTAGAGCAAAGATTGGATACCCAATTCTTCCAGTACTATTGTGAAGTAAATTACATGAATGACACATTAAGTGTACATGGATATCATGTTAATTGGGAACTTTTAGTAACTTATTTGACACATTTGAAAATAGTGAAATGATGACCTTAATCCTCAATGTTCTTCAAAAGCAAGAATTAGTGCCAGAAGGTGAATTTATTTATTTGGGTTTGCTCAAACCCACATAGAATCCAAATTAAACATAGGGCCTTTAATATACACATACACTCATTGCAGGTATTTTTCATAAAATAACAGTTGCAAGACAGAGAAATCAAATGCACGGCAAAGTCCAATTCAAGTGTTCAATATTGTGGCATAGACACTTCTTTTGGACTAAGTGTCTACATTTCAATAGGAATAGTGTTATTGCCAGCTATTATATTTACTTCAAAACCAACTTTGAAGTTCGGACCACACAGATAAGAGAACATAAAAAAATAAATTAAAACCAGTTCTTCTTGTTGAAAGAAGACAAATCATTGAAGGTGTTATTTAATCATCTGGTCTTGGAATAAAAACATTTCAAATGTTTAATCAAAAATCCCAAATTATTATGATCTACCAGACACCATTGATGTATTTTATGTTCATCTAATGATGACAAAGGAAAACTACATTTAAAAAATAGTTTTCCAAATGATGATGTAAGTGTAAGGTTTTGGGTTTTTCTCTGTTAATTTAGGTTTCTGTGTTCTGTAGAGTCTCTGTGTTGTCCCGGTTACCCCTTGATTGAGTGCAGCTGTTCCTTATTTCTCCTGATTGTCTCCCTGTGTATTTAAACCCACCTGTGTTTCTTGTACCTGTTGGGTCCTTGTTTTCCGTCAAGTCTGTTGTCTGTGTGTTGCTCTGAGTATTACCACTGTGCTGCCTGGACTTTGAAATTATTTGTGTGCATTTCATCATTAAAACCATCATTTTCATTATTTCAACTTGGGTCCGCTGTGTTTACCTCACCACCTCTTCCACAAACCCTGACAGTAAGTATTTTTCAATAGAAAAATAAATGTGATTAATCTATTTAACTAATTGTCTGAAAGATCAAAAATATTAAGCCAAAAACAACCTAGAAATGTCATTAAATGTAGAATTGGTTGACTTCTTGAATATTGCAGGGATATGTCATATTGTCACAATTTAAAAAAAAAAAAAAAAAAAAACTGAATAAAATAAGGATTATTGGTTTTGATTTCTCACCTCCTAATCCTACAAACATTAAAATACATAGTCTAAGATTTTATGAATTGTGTTTGTCAGCAGTCCTCATTTTCAACTCCACTGACCTGGTTTCTATTGAACAGCAACCAACACGTATTTTTTTTTTAATGCTGCAATAAACCTGTGATGACATGGAAAACACAACAACAAAGATGTTCCATGGAGCTGATTAATGTGTAATCTTGTCCTTGTACTTCTCCCAATAATCACCACAACCTTTAAGTGTATTTCCTCAACACCCCTGTTATAAAAGATTTCACATTCCAATCAGAAATTGTCATTCATGCTCATGTAAAAAAGCTCTTGTTTGTGCATCTCAAACAGTTTGCCCTTAGAAACAGAAAAATTGTCTCATTCCACTCTGACTTCATATGCTCTAATCTTATAAACTTTTTGTAAGAGCTTTATGCATTAAATCATAAAGATTTTTCTGGATGACTTTATTTTAAGATCAAAAATCTGTTTTGCAAGAATGCTCTGCTGACTGGTTATTACATTTAAGCAAGCCTTCATCAATCACTCTTTTCTTGAAATATGAGTCTCACATTCTGGATCATCTTGCTGCACAAATGTAGCAAGAACGTTTGACACCCATTTTGTCTGATTTGGAGAAGGTGGGTGGGCCACTTCACTCAGGTCTGTGTTGACCATTGTAAGATCCCGTAAATGCTTTTTGGTTTCTCTTACAGAAACTGAGCTGCATGTTGTCTTTTCTAAGTGCATCGAGGCACATCTTCTGCATGAACTGCAGAAAGTTTAAGAGCTAATGTGTGAATGAGTAAATGTCAGATGTTGATGCAACACCTACATGCAACAAGTCCTCTTGAGGGTTTTGAGGTGAGGAACAGATTGTAGTAATGGCATCTCCATTTGATGATGTTTGATTTTTGGTTGCAAACTTTATAATTAGGGCATTATTCAATATAAAAATTCAAAATAATTAGACTATTTGGACTGTTTAATTTTCTAGGATCATGGGTTGGACTTTGATTTGCAATGTAATAAATAAGCAGCTGGATAGAATAAGAAAATAAAATGAGAAACAAATTGAGGAAATTAAAGTTTGAATTTTGCTGTGTATTTATGGGGGATTTTAATTCTCACTGCTGGGCTCTGGATGAAAAAACCTTAATGCATTACTTTTTTGTTGGTTTTTTTTTCGGAAGCGCATTGCTATCAGGCAGGAAAAAATAATTTTGAGCACCATCACGTTATAACGTGATCAAGTTTAACAAGATATGTATCATGTTTTAACAAGACGCGTATCACATTATAACGTGATAGGTCTCGAATTTTTTTTTTTTTTTTTCCTGCCTGATAGCAATGCGCTTCCGTAGGTTTCTAGGTATTGGTATCTTATTTTTCAGGATCAGATATGAAGTGTTTATTTCAAAGAGTATAAAATATGACTCAACCATATCACTGATCTTTTGCATCCTCAGAGAACAGATAGTTTCCTGGTAAATCAGCAACATTTACAGGAACAGAACAAGGAAATTAAGAGAGCAATAATTGTCTGGTACACCTGCACTCTGTGTGGTGTACACAGCAGGGTTGTGCTGCTGTGTACAGGTTATATTGTTATTTTCCTATAAATATTAACTGATGTATTGATCAATCATTGCACTCCAACACGGCAGTGTAATAAAAGGTCCAAGGAAGGACCTTTTATAGTCCTTTCTTGGTGCTATAAAAGGAAGCAGCCTGCCGGTTGCCTCTCCAGGATTCTCTTCAACATTCATCACTGCAGAAAAACTCCAGGAAGAACTTCAGATCTCTCCACATCAGAGGCATCGAGCGCCAAGATGATGTGGTTCCTCTTCCTGTTTGGTCTGGCTCTGGCTGCTGAGCCTCCTTTAAATGAACAGGAACTGAAGCTGGTGCGTGGCGGCTGTCCCCCATTCTGGTTCAGCTTCCAGGGTCGCTGCTACAAGTACTTTGGCTCAAGAGTGACCTGGGGAGAAGCAGAGCTCCTGTGTGTGTCGGAGGGAGCCAACCTGGTTTCCATCCACAGTCTAAATGAACATAATTTTGTCAATTTGCTGATCAAGAACTTTGATCCCACTCTGTCATGGACCTGGATAGGACTCACTGATATTCATAAGGAAGGAGGGTGGATGTGGTCCGATGGGTCTAAATACAAATTTTCCATTTGGGATTCTGGACAGCCTGACAATGCTCATGGAAATGAACACTGTGGACACACCAACAATGGAAGGAATTTTTACTGGAACGATCGTGGGTGCTCAAATAAATGTGCTTTTGTGTGTGCAGCTCGCACAGTTTGTCCCTAGACACAAAACGATTAAAAAGAAAAAAATCTTAATTATGTTACATTTCTTGCTGATTTTTCTGTTCATATTCAACCTTTTTTTTTTCAACAAAAGCCAATATAAGGGCAAAGAAATGGAAATGTTATTGCTCATTGTATTTCCATAGCTTGTGTGTACTCTTACACAACCATCAATGTAAAATATATAATTGTAATAAACTCTTAACTTCCAACTTAAAATGCTTTCTCTCTGTTCTTTGATCCTATCCTGTTTGTGGAAATATTAGGAAGAATATCATAATGCCTCATATTTTATTAGAGTTGCTTCTAGAACAGTTGTATACACTGTATGCACTCCTATACAAACATAAATGTAAAAATACGTGATAAACTCTTAACATCCAACTTAATATATTTTTTCTGTGTGGTTCTTTGTGGAAATACTTTGAAGAATATAACAATGTAATAAATTATTTTGTTAAATGTTGCTTCTTGAATCAATGGAGGCTTATCCCACTAATCTATCGATGAGCATAAGGATATTGCTCAGTTTATGCTATATTTTTCCCCTATATCTCTGTGTGAGGGAAGAATCAAGAATGATCACATTCACAAATTACTTTTTGCTAACATTTTATGCAATTAAAAAACTAACATCTCAGAGCTTTTCTCATTTTGGTGTTTTAGGTTTAGCTTTTCACAATGAGATGCTGGAAGCTTGAGTCTACCTTCAGTTGGAGAAAGGTTGACTGGATGTTTAAGAATATGCATTTGCCACAGATCTTAAAAAAATAATAAAGATTCAATAAGTGATTGCGGAAATATGTAAGAAAAATAAAAAAGGGACAAAAATAGTCAAGAGAGGTCCAAAATATCACATCTTGACATATTCTGTTTGTAACAAAAATGTGTCAAGATTTTTTTCTCATTTCAATAGTTTAAATACAAATAAGCAATACCCCTGACAAAGGGAAGATTACCCACACCGACACAAGAACACTTTGATACTGTTTTTTTTTTTTTAAATCCGCACAAGAACAGATTAAAACATTCCAGTTCTTATCTTTCTCAGAGATCCAGTTATATTTTTATTCCTGGTGATAAAAACACGACTGCAGAGAACAGCACAGATAAAGCTGTACTTAGCATTTATGTGAACTGCACAAGGAAATGAAAGTGGGGCAGGTTTGTTTAGGTATTTCTCAACACTATTTATTCTTTACATACAATTGAACGGTGCTGTGGAAGATTCCAGATTCAAACAGATAACAGACCCAGAGTGTGTCAGTTCTTCATTCATGTAGTTAGTTGCTACATTTGTACAATGCTGCAGCAATGTTATGCAGCTGTTGGGAGACTGTGCCCTTGGCTTTCCACAGGCAGCTTGTTAGGAGTCCTGATCAAAACATTCAAGCTGTAATCTTACAAGGTGTAACCAGCAGGTTGGACTTATGATGATTAAAACTGCTTATAGATCTAATTGCATATAATTATAGATAAAACTTAAACGTGATCATTTACAAAACAGAAAAAGGAAATTAAAGTAGATCAGTCACTGACACATTTAGTTTCATTTGATAAGATATGAATCTGAATCTGCTCTAGCTTTTAGCAAGACTAGATACACTAGTAATGTCACAATTACATTGTTAGGATATATATTTGAGTAGAATAAAAAGATAAAACTTCACCTTATAATTAAGGCAAGGACAGCCATTAAATAAGAAACTTAAGCTATTCATGCAGCTCTCACATATGACAGAGACATTTTTGTCATAAAACTCAGAGATGCATAAGTTTGTGGCATAACTTCTCCAACTTCCGAGGTGCACAGAGAGGGACCTCCACAGACATTTGACAATAAAACATGGAGTATAAGTCTCTGTTGGTTTGCAAATAAAAATCTGTAATTAATGTGGAAGGTACAGAAATTAGTTGAAGAGGAATGTCACTTGGATTGAAAACATTTCGTACAAGTCTGAAGTCAACATGTGCATATTTAATCATGTTGATATCTACGTTTGCTTATAATAATATTTAGACAACTGAAATCTTTAAAATGCTCTTTATTGCAGAAAATTTTCCCAAAAATAAAATACTGTGTGTAGCAGACCCCACTACCCCCTCAACCCTTCTCTCTCTCAAATGAAGGATTTTGGAAAACACAAACAACAAAAGGACAGTGTAATCTACAAAACACGCTCTTACAACCGTAACGTTTGAAAACTGAAAATAACGTTCACTACTAACAATGTCAACTGATTCAAAAACTATACCGTATTTGATTACAATAAAGCAAATTCACAATTCCAACCGATCAATATTAGAAATAAACTCATTCACAAAATAAACATACCTTGTGCCTCTATCAAAATGGGCCGCTAATAACAAGATAAGTTTTTAGAACACTGTTGCACTTATTTTCATTTTTTCACAGGATCTCACATTGCACTGCCCAATGAACATTGCACCCAAGTAAAATAATGTTTCTGCACACATGTTTTCATTTTTTTCAAAGTGTCGCAGCAGTGATTTTCATGTTTTGTCTCCGGCTACCATAGAATGGACAAGGAGAGAGGTGTATATGCTGGAGAATTAGATGACTGGGAGCAGCTGACCACTGACAAAAGTACCAGACTTCTGCAGAAAACCTATTCTATGGCAGTAATGGGACTGGAGAGAAAAAGAAAAATACAAATTGGAGGACTTCTGTAGTTATAGCTAAAAGCAGACACAAAAGAAAGGGAAAGTTTCACTTTAATATGTCTGTAGTATTGCTTTATTTATAGTTTTTTATTGTGTTTTTCTTGCAGATGTTACAGAAAATCACTGAGTTAAAAATCTAAAGTCATATAAAAGGGGTGTTGCAGGTATACTGCACCATCTCCTGAAGGTGAATTCACAACATCCTACATATTTTGTCCATGCGGTTGTCATATTCAAAGAACTTTTTGATTAAAATATTTCTGTGTTACAATGTCAAAATGTACGTGTTTTCTTTTCTTGATTATGCAACGCCAAGATTTTTTAAGCTGTAAACTTAAATTAGATTTAGTGCTGTTTCCTAGCCACTAGAGGGCAGCAAGAGCATTCAGTAAAACAGTGTTAGGGTGCATTATGGTGTTAGCTTCATGAACCACTGTCAAAAGATGTATTTACCTAGAAACCTACGGAAACCAACTGGATCGGACTGTCTGACGCTCAGAAGGATGGAAGATATTTCTTCAGAAAAACAGGAGATGAAGCTCCAGCGGGGCGGCTGTCCCCCATTCTGGTTTTCTTTTTTTTTTTTTTTATTTCACCTTTTCTTCTTCCGTTGCATCTGAAGACAGGAGAACTGTGATCTGATGCATAATCTGATACAAACTCCATCTGCTGCACTTTATGGGCATTTGATTTTTGAAAACATGTTTATGTGCAGTAAGTATTATCTTATCATTGTGGTTACAATGATAAGATAATACTTCCATGGAAAGGAGACTGATAAAGAGTTTCTTTTAAAGGATAGTTTTATGGGAAATCAAAACAAACATTAAAGTAGCTCATTAACAGGAACATGATAGACGCCCTTTCTGATGAATATAAAGGAGAACAGGTAGACTGCTGTCTATCCAGAACGTTCTTCAGCATTCATCCCTGCAGAGAAGCTCCAGCAATACATAGAAATCTCTCAGAATCAAAAACATCAGACTCCAAGATGATTTTGCTGTTCTTCTTGTTTGGTCTCTCTCTGGCTGCTGTGGTTCCTTCAGACAGACAGGAGATGAAGCTCCAGCGGGGCGGCTGTCCCCAATTCTGGTACAGCTTCAATGGACGCTGCTACAAGTACGTCGCCACTTTGATGACCTGGGCTGATGCAGAGCAGCACTGTGTGACCCAAGGAGGCAACCTGGTGTCCATCCACAGTCTGGAAGAAGAGAACTTTGTCAAACTGCTGATCAGAAACTTTGATCCTGCTGAGGGAGTCAACTGGATCGGACTGTCTGATGCTCAGAAGGATGGAACATATTTCTGGTCTGATGGTTCTACTTTCACCTTTAACTTTTGGAACACAGGAGAGCCAAACAACTATGGAGGATCAGAACCATGTGTGCACACAAATTCGGGCCCAGCCAGGAGATGGAACGATAAAGTGTGCACAGATGTACAGTCCTTTGTTTGCAAACTTCGTCCATATTGTCAATGACTGCTGAGAATTAAATTCTGAATCTGATCAGAAGTGATCAAACTAAACATAAGGAACGAAACATGGCAAATTGTTAAAAACAATAATTGTTTCATTAAAGTGCTCCAAAACACTTTTTTCAATTTTTTTGAATTCAGTTTGATTTTTGTTGATCGTTATAACATAGTCCTTTTTTTTATGATGCTTTTATTTAAATGTGTTGACCAGAAAATATAAATGCAAAGGTTTAAGATGAAAAAATGTATCTTTATCAACAAAATTTTATTGTGAAGTATGAAAATTATTTTCTTCTTGATTTAATGAAGAACAATACATTTGTGAAAATATTTGATTGACTGCCAGATAATATCTAAAAGGTACCTGAGCACAGTAGTGATTTAATGCATACCACTGAGATTTATTTTATTTATTTTTGCGTATTAAAGAAATCTGAGCCATGTAAAACTTGTATGAGATATTTTCAAGAGCTTAGTTCACTGCATAAGCAACATAGTGTAGTTTGTACACAAGAGCAAGTATTTTATAAATGTGTTTGACCAATCGAATTATGCAAGATAAACTCTGTGAATGATTTTAAAAATAGAAACCTGTTACTTTACACATTACAGTCCTACAAGGCAGCAGCGACGTGACTTCTTCTTTCTTTTATTCAATATGTATGTTATACATGAATAGATTCTTAATTTTGTTCTGGTTTGGAGCACTTTGATGCAACAATTATTGTTTTTAAATAGTGCTATATAAATAAAATGACTTGAATTGACTGGAGCAGCTAGACACACAAAACACAAAAGTGACAAAAACTCAAGTCCACTTACATTAAAAAGAATAGAAAGGATAGAATAGAAAATGCCCAAAAGAAAACATATTCTCAAATTAAGACAGTAACATGGGTCTGAAAAGGAGAAATGTTCTTCCACAGCGAGAAAATTGGAGCAGTAGGTAAACTGGTCTGCATACCAACAGCATCAGTCCAGGCATGCCCCAGATACCATGACCATGTGATTGATATACACTAGTTGTCTTGGTGCAGAGATCAAACTATTGCCTGAAACAATGAAAATGAGACCCTATATTTTATTATTGCATGTTTATGTCATCAGTGGCTGATCACATTCAAATCCAATCCTTGTGAAAAGTCGTCTCTAACCTTGTAAGGCCAGGAAACACTTTTCTCTCCATTTGACATCACTTATTCCTGAATGGTTTGCTGGCTGATTTTTTAAAGAATGCTTTTAGTTACCAAGACAAAGACTTCAAACAATGCATTACATACAGTACAAAACAAAATTAAACCAAAAAAATCCCAAGCATCACGACATCTATGGTGCCTCTATGTTTCCTTGAACTTTTCCCAGAGTTTCAATATCTACATGTCAACAAATCCTAGATACAGGTTTAAAAGAGGAGGTGAAACTCCTTAAAATGAGTTTCTGGAGATACAATCTGCTATTTTCATGTTAGAGAATCACAGAATGTCTCTTTATGAAACATCTCTCATGTAATGGGCTGTAGATCAGACGCATTTAAATGCATCACTAAGTTTTATTCTGTTTTTAATAAATGAATTGCTGTTAATGCTTTGCGAAGTACTTTCGTTCACTTGCTTTAAAATAGACTTGACGTTGTTTCAACATTCAGGTATCTAGAAGCAGGGCTTATGAAACAGACGATGGATTTGCCGTCGTGGTCGCGTTTACATGATAAAGGAAAGACTTGAACGAGACCGGAGCTGTTGTTTAGGCCGAGGCTCCAGGCCACCCCCGCGTGCTGTTTCCGCGCGAAGTCGGACCGGACCATTCTGAGTTTAGGAGGGGAATCTGCGGACCGACTTCTTCTTCAGACTTTGAGTATCTGTACATGTGTCTGAGATTTAGTAATGTTTGTACTTATTTGTAAAATTGTAAATATGCTGGCGAGTTGGTTACGTTCCTGTGCAAATTGTACATTTGTACGTGTGCGCGCGTCGACGTCACGAGCCCCATTTTCTGTAACACTCTAGAGCGGGTCGGTTTTAAATCCACCTCTTTTCATTGATTTCATTTCATGAGCTCAAACTTTCTCTCCAGAAAACTTTAAACTAAAGGAATAACCCCCAAAATGACCCTCAAGTCAGATGTAAGTACCCGAACCGCCATGTTATTGGCTTTTTCTTTTCTTTACCGAAATGCAAGCCGTTATATATATATATTTTTATTTTTTTCTAACCACACCTCCAGGAACGGGCCTGGATATCGTGCTTGTAAATAAGCTAGTACTTGTTTTAACCTCTGTTAACAAGTAATCCGTGGTATGTTTTCACCTACACTTTAGATAAAAGTCCAGAAAGCATTCTGCAAATCTAAATGAAGGTTCTTATTGTTGAGTGTTTAAAGGTTGTATTCGAACTTCAAACATGCATTTTAAAGGAACTGCCTTTTTTTTTTTCTCTCTCTCTCACATCTACAGTAGCAGTAAAATCACAGTTGGATAATGCTGCGTGCACATTAATGCAGCAGTAGTTCACAAAATACTGCATTTCTCACTTGTGAGCTCAAACCAAACATCTTCTTATCCTGCTGTTTTTCTTGATGACGCCACAAGAGGCACTAGGGATTTGTAAACAACTCATCTGTTACTGAGTGATTGTTGTCTTCCTGCTGATACTGAGTGGAGACATAGTGATGGAATGGGCTTTGATGGTTAAATCTCTTTATTCCAGCCAATCCCTCTTACTCTCAAGAAGATGCTACTGTGTGTTGTCAGATATGGTTTCAATGTTTTCCAGAACACAATTAACCACTCTTTAAGGATGACGCTTATTGAAAGGATTTGAATAAAGAGGGAAAAATAAATGCAAATGTCTAATCCAAAAAAAAAACTTTAAGTTAGTTGGCTTGTTCCCTATGTAATGTCATCAGAAACTTTTGTACATTGGTGCTTTTTTTTTTTTTCTTCTTCTTCGCTTACAAGAAATATTTATCCTGTAGGTGAACAACTACGTCTAGAAAGTCGCTCATTTTGCAGGAAGGTCCAGCTAGTATCTTTAATGTCCGACAATGCAGACGGGGTGTAAACAAAAACATACATAAGAATGATGTACAAATTCAGTGTTGCACTATCTTATAAAAAAAGTTTATTTCTATATATTTATTAATTACAAACATAGCGGTGTGTCTGTAAGACTACCTAACTGAACCTAGCGCGGCTTTACAACAAGCCATAAATTATGAAAACGCTGGTCTTTGTGGTTGAGTAAAATGGAAAAGCTGAAAAAAAAACTCTGAAGTGGAGGAATTGATGAGTTATGACCCATTCATGTGGCAAGAAACCTTTGTATATATGGGATTCTGACCACGGGGAAGTGAAGCTGGTAGGAATGAAATGTAGAGTTAAGTGTCTTTTCCTTTTTCACTCCCATCTTGCCACTGCTCTTACTTGTCCTGCCAAGCTGCGGCCCGGCCGACCTGCAGCGATAAGGATTTCTCTGGTGCTGCTCGTTCAAAGTCCGAAAGATAAGCTTTATTCTGTGACGGCCAGCTCCAGCTCAGTTGATCTGTTCTCCTTTTTACAGCTGCACACAGTTAGTTTAGTGTCACATCTTTCTGACAGATGGACTTTGTCTCCCTCTGGCGCGTAGCTCAAGAATCCCGAGGATGCGAGCCTAAATGTTGTTCTGCTAAAAGTTCAGTTCTCCACCTATCATTTGAAATGAACAAATAAATACCTGCTGTGTACTTATTTTTGGCCCATTACATGCAAACACAACAATTTATTGTCATGCCGGGTGTGTCTGCCAGCAGGCCGCAACTTTCAAATCCCAGTATATAACTGCTGAGCTGGCTCATCTGTTCAGCCAATCAGACAGCGAGGAGGAGTTTGAGGGATTCAGCGATGATGAGGCAGGAGAGGACAGAGGATGCTTCCAAAAGCAGCAAAAGACCAAAGTAGGATATTCTTAATCAAAGCTTTTGACCACAAAGTGAAAGTTCATCCTTTACGCCCTGATTTTTAAAATTTTCTTTTTAATTCTTTTTGGTTTGTCTTCAGGTTGTCGACTCAGAGGGGGACAGCGACAAAGACACAGGCTTCTACTCGGACGGCGAGGAGCCACCTGAGCCAAAGAGGAGGAGTCTGTTAGTCGCGCTTAGGTGAGGATTTGTAGATTACTAAACAATCAGGATCGAACTAGAAAGAAAATGCAGAGGGCGGTGATACGCTTAGCTGAAATTTTAAAAACTGCTCTCTAGGTTTCCAGGCAGGAAAGGACCTGCCCCCCCCAAAACACAGAATAAGAAACATGTTACTAAGCCAGTCAGAGGGAGTGACCCGCCTCGGAGAGGGAGAGGAAGGCCGAGGAAGGTCAACAAGGAGGAGGAGGAGGAGGAGGTGGTGAAGGAGGAGGAGGAGGAGGAAGAGGAGGAGGAGGAGGTGGTGAAGGAGAAGAAGGAGGTCCTGTGCCAAAGTCTGACAAAACGAGATCGCAACATACAGGAAAACAAAGCCATGGTAATGTCTCAGTGTAAGAATATGTTTGCATTTTTCAGTTGTTAACTTTTTTACACATCCTTCATTCATTCTGCTGTGATTATTATTATTTTTTTTTTTTTCAGCTCGCGAAGCTGTTTGCTGATCTGACCTCCCTGACTGACCTGACTCCACTGGACACGCCTCAGGTGAGCGTTTCGTGCAAACTAGTAACACAAACAAGTCAAAATGAATGGAGGCCTTCAAAAGTGCTTGGAAACGTCTTTATTTTCTTACAGGTTCTGAGTCCGCTGATTTCCCTCATCAAAAACCTAGCTGAAGTGTTGCTTTGATTCTTTTATGCATGTTTGAAAAGTCCTTGAAGCGCCTATGAACGGTTAACGGCATAATGGAGAGGCATTGTTGTGATGATGCGCTGAAGGCAGAGTTTCGCAAAAGAGTTTCGCAAAAAAGTTTCTTAAAGCGACAGAGGCCAGTTTCAAGTTGTTAAATTGTGAAGTCAAGTTTCATTTAAGATATTTGCAGCATTTTTATAACAACTGAAGGTAACATAGTTACTTGATTTTACTATAAAATGGCACTAAATGCCTGGAAAATTCATAATACCTCCCCCTTTAAAAGTCTAGGACTTTGACTCGACTTGGGACTTGGGTGGAAAGAATTGAGACTTACTTGCCAATACATGCATATTAAGTTACTATTGAAATTTTCTGAAATGAGTTGTGATAATTGGTAAACTCATTGGTGTATGTGTGGGGAGTGTAAGCTTTGCAACGTGCGATTAAAATGACCAACGTGGCAGCCTAGGTTTTAAAGACCTGAGGGTCTCACCGTGTCGTCGTTTAAGAAGAAGCAAATCATCAGGAAACCAGAGGAAGCAAAACAAAAACTGCTCTGTTTTTCTGCAGAAGAGGAAGAGGATTTCGCAGAAGGTATCGCCGCAGAAGCGCAAGTTTAAGTCCGATGTAGGGTCAGAGAGGAGGAACCCGTCGCGTAAGGCTCGTCCTCCGGAGAACTTCGGGGTGGAGGAAAAGCCTGAGCCAGCTCGCATTAGAAAACCAAGGACTCTGGACATCTGGAGACTGATGGAGGTGTGCTGTAATGAAAGGTTGAAAATAATACTGCAGAACGTAGGAGCATGTTCTTGATAGACTTTATTCTTGCAGCAGGATTCAAATGAATGCACTTTCTATCTAGTGTTTAGTTTAGCTTTAGTTTCCTAATAAAAGTAATCTGTTAAAGGATCCACTCGGATGTTCTTTTAGCCAATTCCCAAAGTTTTCGAATCATTGAAAAAGAACGAGTTCGAAGGTTCAGCATAACCTTGTTTGAGGCCTGTGATGTTTTCCCCGCTGGTCAGGTGGATGAGGAACGTATTGACGGGAGGAAGAAAAGAAGCCCCAAATCCAGGAAGAGTCAGTTCATGGTGAAGTCGGTCGACGAGATCACGGACGAGGACCTGGAAAACGTCGCGTACCGCAGCAAAGACAAGATCTGGGACAAAGACAATGTGAGTCGCTTCACGTCCTTCACCTTTGGCCTCCATTTGTTCCGTGACACCAGCAGAGCGCCTGAGTCGCTTTCTTCGCGCCCCCCTTTCAGGGAAGCTCATGCCACCAGTGCAGACAGAAGACTCTGGACACCAAGACGGTGTGCCGTAGTGGTTACTGTGTGGGGGTCAAAGGTCAGTTCTGCGGACCGTGCCTGAAGAATCGCTATGGAGAGGACGTGCGCACTGTTCTGCTCGACCCGGTCAGTGTTTACACACGTAGCAGACGCTTTTCCTAAAATGAAATGACAAAAAAAAAATATTACTTTTAATGAATTTTATAAACAAGAAATTGAGTCCTCAAATTTAAATCTATAATGAATGTTCCATAATAAATCACACAGGGTACATCGTATTCGTTGTACATATTGACCTCCAGTAATATTTGGTTGAATGAAACAGCTCTAGTTCCAGTACTACAGAGTCTAGAGCGTAAGTCGAAACAATACTTCCTTTTTCTATTTCTGTCAGACGTGGTCATGTCCCATCTGCCGGGGAATGTGTAACTGCAGTTTGTGTCGTAAGAAGGAGGGCCGCTGCGCCACGGGGACCCTGGTGGCCCTGGCGCGCTACAACGGCCACAACAACGTCCACGAGTATTTGGAGAGGTGAGCTTCCTCGTTTTCACCGTGCGGTTGAATGTTAAAGGGACAGAATCAAACCAAAACAGCTATGTTGCAAAAAAAATAAATAAATGTCCTGTTGGTGTGTTTTAAGCACATAAAGAGGAGATTCTATAGAGATCATTTCTTGTGGCTCTTTATGCATTTGTGACAAAGTTTCCAGGCTCAGTTTAACATAAGTAAAAACATGGTATTTGTTAAGATGACACAGATTATTCATATTAACTCTTGATTGTTAGCAATCTTAAGGACCCACTGTTTGGCTGTAGGGCCAAAACATTGGGGGAAATAAGCTAATTATTGCATGATTTTTATCTAGATAATAGGGGGGGAAAATAAGTTTTGATAGTTTCAGTAAAAAATGTCACACAATTGAAATTCATGTTGTTGTTTTTTTTGTTTTGTTTTTTTCTGTTGCAGTATCCAGAAGGAGCTGCAGTGAAATCCAGAAAACTAAACGTCTCCTGATGCTGCACCGTACTGTAAAAACATTTTAACGCACATTTTAATTCCCAACACATTTCTGACCTTTTATCCAACTTGACAAAACAACATTGTTGGGATTTTTTTTTTTTTAAAATGCCACCTTAATAAGTTTCATACTATTGATATTTTTTTTTTTATATGTATATCCTGGTTTGTGTTTTTGTTGCAGGGATGATTTTGTTGTTTATGTCAGGTCTTTAAGTTGTACAGTTTTTCCTAACCTTTATTTTTTTTTCTTTTACCTAAATGTTGTAGTGCGCCTTTTTAAAGCAAATACCGAAGCTTTGATTCAAATAGCTTTAGTAACACTTTATGCCATTCTCACCGGTTTATTTTTTACATCTTAATAAAGTTTGTGAAAAAGAGAACAGTGCTGGCTTTATTTTCTTCCTGGTATTATAACTGTAAGATGCTTAATTGGCATGTGTAATTTAATCTCAGTATTAATTTAGCTTTGCTAATAAGGCCTCAAATGTTTGTTGGAGGACATTAGTGAACAAACGACCAAGGAACAGATCACACAACTCAGGGATAATGTGTAAAAGTTTAAACCAGGGTTGTGTAATACAACATCTCAAGCTTTGGGAAAGTTCTGGGGGAAAAAAAAAGTCTTACAAAACTCCAAACTTAAACTAACACGGGAGCAAAAATCAGAGCAGCTGAGCCACTGGCTGTCAAGAGGCTAATGGTAACCTTGGAGGAGCAGCAAAGAGCCACGTCTCAGATCTGGCCTTTTTTTAAGAGAGCAAATGAAAGCAAAACTTAATTATGCCCTAAGAATTTTCTTAAGTAGGGGAACAAATGTTTTAGCACTTCTTTTCATTTTGAGTCATATCAAGATCACAAACATCGTCAAAGGGATGGTTAGGGCAGACGGTACAGATACAACTACTGGTATATTTTAATAAAAAGCTGCCTGCATTTGATGACTCAATGAAATTTTATAATACTGGACATTTTCCACTTTGATGTAATTTGACAATATATAGATAAAAAAAAAAAGCTTTGATTGATTGATAATTAAAAAAAATCCAGCCAGTAACTTATCTCAAAGGTTCTATTTAAGTGTCCATCTGGACTCTACATGGCCACATAAAAGGTTTTGGTGGACCGAATCTGGCCCCCAGGCTTTAAGTTTGACACCTTTCAAAACTTTCAGTGTACATTTACACAGTACAATAAATGAATATTTTTTTTTTTAATAAGTCTTTGTGGTGCAAACAGGTTTTCTAACCTGTTTATACAGACACACAAGCATCTGAAGAAATGTAAGACTCACTTTATTGTCAAGAGTTAAGCAGGCAAAGCATGTTTTCTGCTTGAAGTTATCTCTTTTTCAGTCTTTTTTTTTTTTGCTGACATAACACATTTGTACAAACCAGTTTTAAAAATATCAATAAACTGGAGCCTTTAAGGCTAACCTGGCAAAAACCCATTATCAAATGTCATGGAGACAAACAAACATCTTTAGAAAAAGATTTTACAAATGAGATGTCACTACAAAATAGAAAAGAAAAGTTAGTTGTCACACAAAAAAGATTTTAAAAACATCTAAATTTGTTTGGTATCAATCTTTTTAGCTTTAGACAATTTTTTTTTTTTGCTTTCTTCTTTGTTTTTTTTTGTTTTTTTTTCCAAAAACACATTATGGCGCAAAGAAAAAAAAAATTTAATTAAAGAGCAGACCGAAGAAGAGAAAAGCAGAGCACTACGGCAAGAACTGAAACATGCTGTACACAACCTTAGAACCAACGCACACAAATACAAGTCCAGCAAAAGGCAAATATTACAAATCAAAGGATAAATAATAAATTAGCCATACACAATGGGGTCCTGTGTCCACACACCTGAAGAGGGGCTTTAAAAAAAAAATTTCTAATTCTTTAAAATAATGTTGTTGTTTTTTAAATTCAAAGAAGGTACGCACTGAACTAACACAGAGCAACGTCAACAAAAAAAATTACATCCACATAGTTAAAGAGCTTAACTCAACTGTAGCTCTTAGCTACTTCGGCTGCTTGTGCCGTGGTTCACCAAAGCACAAGAAGCACCAAGTAGCATCAGTGACGGTGCTGCCGCCTGAGAAAACCGTCGATAGGCAGCCAGGCTGTGTGAAAACCGATGATGCAGCTCTGACGCCGAAGCCAGTCCTCAGACGACTGTGAACTCTCGGGTTTCCTCAAACGCCAGCACTTTCTTTCTGATTCTCGAAACAAACCGGCTCATCGCATCGACAACAAAAACTTGCCCTGACAATGTAAACATGGTTTCACAAGGATTGTCGTTATAGTATTGCTTTCCCTACACAAACAAAGTTGTAGAAAGCTAGATTGTTTTTTTTTTCTCTCTCTATAGAAACCTTTTATTTGTATTCTAATGGCCACTGCGCTTCAATAAGGAATGCATTATTTATAAATCTTTTTTTTTTTTTATATGTGCTTTTTCCCCTCCCCCCACTACTCTTCTTCTCTTTTAGAATTTCCTCTTTAAGAATAATTTGTTGACTAATCAAACAAATCAACACCTGAATCTGATCTGAGGACTGAACCTGAACCTTGAATAAAACTCACCATAGGTAGATCATCTATGGAGCAGAACGGGAACACACACACACACCCACCCACGCACACACACACCAATCTGCGCGGGTCACACTTATCCACAAAGACATACACACACAGTGTTCCAGACTGCCCCTGCGCTGTTGCAGCTCTGCAACCGCCCTGTACCATGATTGACCTCAGCACTGTCAGACAGGTATGAAACAGGAACACATCTTTGTGCATAGAGTTGGATTCTTGTTAGGAAAATGCCTCTAACTGTTGGATGCTGTTACTTTCCTCAGGTCCCCCTGTCTTGTGCTCATCTTACTTACATTCTGTCCCCTCAACGCACATGGAAATGTTAGAGAATATTACATAAAAGCCAAACTAATATTTCATTATATGTTAGTTTTCTTCAGATTGTATTGTTTATATTTTCTTTTTTGTCCACTTCACGACCATTACATGATCCTCTTTTAAGTTCCTTTTTATAAGAAAACAATTTTAAAACAAAATTTTGCAAAAGTCCCTGCAAACGCCTCCAAAAATCAACAACAATAACAACAACAAAGAAAAATATATCAGGAAGTCTTCCTTCGATTTGTCTATTCAAACTCTTCCTCCTCTTCTTCCTCCAGGTGGTTGGAGGTGGTGGGCGTAGCGGGTTCAGAGTCCCGCGTGAGGGTTCCCACGGCGACTATCTGGGGGGATTCTGCCAGACCTTCGGGGGGGTCCTCCTCCATGTCGTCAGTGGTGATTATGGCGACGGCGGCGCCGCCCTTCTTGTTCTGGTGAGTCTTGATGTGCTTTGATAGGTGGTCGCTGCGCATGAAGCGCTTGGAGCATTCAGGACACTCGAAACGCTTCTCTCCTTTAGCACAGCAGATGAAAGGAAATTAGATTAAATCACAGCTGCTAACCAGCATCCTTCAATTTTTTTTTTTATTTTAGTTGCTGCTGTTTACTCTGCCAAACATTTACCACTTCTTTCAGATTTTAGCTTTCCAAAAGGAAATGGGTTCAGTGTTACAAATGCAACCGGACCTAAGCTCTTCCCTTCAGACCAGGCTCGTGTGTTTGGCCTACCCGTGTGTGTTCTCCGGTGTCTCTGCAGCTCGTCGCTACGGGTGAACCTCTTCCCACAGAAGATCCAGTTACAGACAAACGGCCTCTCGCCGGTGTGCCAGCGCAGGTGGGCCCTCAGGTGAGACGTCTTGCCGTACACCTTCCCGCAGCCCTCCATGTGGCAGATGTGCTGCTTTTTCTTGGTCGGGTCTCCGCTGTTCCTAGAAACACGAAAGGTGGGAATTCGGTTTAACTGTAGTGTACAGCAAGACCTTTAAAGGAAATTCCAGTTTTTTCCAGGAGTCTTTAAAACATGTTTATAGTACCTAACATTTATGTGGTAGCATAATGCAAAGAGGACAGAAATGTCTAAAAAACTCAACTGGTATATTTTGGTGATGTATTAATATGCATTGTCTCCTTTTAAGAAAGAAAGAAATTTCACAAATTAGTATTTTTTGCTATAATTACAACAGAATCAGACTGGACGATCTATGAACAGCAATTTTCAATTCTTTCCACAAATTTTCTATCGTACTTAATGTGAGTCTGGACTTTGACTGGACCCGACTAACACATTTCATTCAAATCACTCCTGGTTGTTTAGTCAAAACTCTTTTGGTGCCATTAACGTTTTTTTTCTTTTTTTTTTTTTTTTTTCTTATGTTTAGCTCCATCAATCTTCCAATCAAATCTGACCCACTTTCTGGTTTGTCATGTCCTCACGGCATGATGATGTGTTCCAGCATTCATTTTGTGGATCAAATAGTTTCGTTAATAACCTTTTTCCCCAGATAAAAACTAAACGGAAACTTCCTACAGAATTACTCAAATTATATGTTGGTGTGTTCCGTCTGTGAGTCACAAGTGTTGACGTGAATAGTTCAGAAAGACAGCAATCATTTCACTTTCTATCTTCTGCATCATACGGCATTCATTCTGTCATATTTTTGTCTTCTAATTAAGAAAGACTGCTGAGTAACAAAAGAATAAAGTCCGACCCGCTCCTGCGTGTTGTGGTGCGTCGCTCTAGTCTGTACCTTCCCTCTCCGTCCCTGCAGTTTGGACAGGAACAGGCGACGCGTCGTAGCCTCTTGCTGGGCGGTCCCTCCTGGTCGGAAGAACTCTGAACGGAGCCGAGCTGGTCTGGACTCACTGACGAACCCGAGGCCACGCTGCCGACAGTGACCGTCACAGGAGAAGGCTGAACTTTAACCGCGTCCTGACTCTGTGGTTGACCTACAAGAGATTGAACCAATGCGCAGTTTTTTGTTTTTTTTTAATATAAGCACTTTGTTGTGGACAGAAAACAGAGAAAGCAGAACTAGATACAAAATGGTTTTAGTTACATCAAATGCAGATTGGCTGGCACAAACCAGCTCAAATACTGCAGCTCTGAATTGTAAATGTGAGAATTATACATAGTTGATAACATCTTACCCTGTAGACCAGTGATGGTGAGAGGAACACCCTGCACCTGAACCCCCGCAGTGCCAAGTCCAGCGATGCTGACCGTCTGGACGCCCGAACCCGGGTTGATCTGGGCCGCGCTCAGCGTCAGGGGGGTTCCACTGAGGGACACCAGTCCCCCGCTCCCTACTGCCGTCCCGCCGGCCACCGGAGTCAGAGTCAGCTGCTGTGGCACCGCCGCCCCCAGGCCGCCCTGCAAGGAGACCCCGCCGGGCAGCTGGAGGGTCTGCCAGGTGATCTGCCCAGAGGAGGACAGGGTGGGAGCGCGGATAAGAACCTGCGCTGGGTTCTGGAAGGCCTGGATGGGCTGCAGGGTTTGTCCAGGCGCCAGCTGGAGGGTCTGAATGTGTTGTGGTTGCTGCTGGTTCTGCGTCTGACTCTGACTCTGAGCGGCGGGCTGCAGCTGGATCTGCTGCACCAGCTGGTGTCCCACCTGGCCCACGATCACCTGCTGGATGGTTCCCGCCGCGTCCGACTGATTCTGGAGCCCGTTGGCCTGGTTCTGGCTCTGGGAGTCCGCCTCGCTGCTCTGTACCTGGCTGTTATCGGGGGTGCTGTCGGGTGCGACCGCGACCCCCTGGGCGCCGTCCGACGCACCGTCCCCTTCGGCTGCCGTCGGCATCGACCCGGCGCCGGGTGCCGTGGGAACTCCTCCCGGCACTGCCGTCGTCACCAGTTGGTTGCCATTAGCGACGGAGAACGTGCCATCTGCCGATTGGATGAGCTGCACTGCCCCACTCCCCGCCATGTTGTTGATTACCGGCAAAGCCAGAGTCATGCCGCCGAGGTTTATGGGGACGGTCGTCATAACGGGAGTCTGGGAGCCCTGCAGAGTCTGCAGCTGAATGGGAAAAGTTTGTGCGGGACGGATCTGCAACGGGACCGTCTGATTGGCTGTGCTTGGTAGAATAGCCTGCTGGTTGGCTGGTTGGAGAATGGCCTGGGCCTGGCCTGTGTTTGGGGTCTGGATGAGCTGCACCTGCTCAGGCAGGGCCCCGATGGAAGCCGGCTGAGGGCTGATGTGGATCTGCTGTCCATCGGCAGTCTGCAGGTGAGGGATGACCTGATACTGGACACCGCCTCCAGCATTGGGGAGGTTCTGAACCTGGATGATCTGGAATTGCTGCTGCTGCTGATTAGCTGGGACACTGTTGGTGCCACTTGTTGTTTTCAACTGCCAAAGAGGAGACGAGTTGTAATGCATGTTGACGCAGAAGCATAAAATCAAGTTTGCCAAAGCCACGATTCCCCCAATGACCTTTACCTTGCGTCCTCCGGGTGAGCTGTCATTGGCCAGAGTGCTGGCCACTGTCACAGCAACAGGCTGACTGGTGTTCTCCTTGGCCATCGTTGGCGCTGCCGTAATGATCTGCCAGCCGTTCCCCGTGAACTGAGCAGGGATCAGTTCTAGCTGCTGGGGCACCAGGGCCTGGCCCCCGGCAGCGTCCAACACGATCTGACCCTGAAGCTGACCCGCCTGGAGCTGGATCTGACCAGCCTGGACTTGGATCTGCTGGGCACCTGCCTGGGCCTGGGACCCCTCTGCTCCCCCCTGCCCTCCGATCTTACTGCAGGTGGCTGCTAGCAGAGCCAGCGGAGACGGCTGAGAGGAATCCTGGAAGTAACGAAAAGGCGAGATCTTGTTAAAGACACAGACAAATGATGATGGCGCAACTTAAAGCAAAAACTCAAAAATGATCCCTTTTACTGTCTAACCCTTGAATAAAACCTTCATTGCCTCTGGAAATCGCATAATTAGTAACCAAAGTTTCCTAGTTTATTATTTGAAAGCCTTTCTATGGAGGCCTCAGTGGTTTGTTAGAGAACATTAGGGAACAAAAAGCACCACACTGCAAAAACACAAAGTCGTTAAGTAGTTTTGGTCTAGTTTCAACATTAGTGAACAAAAAGCAAATAACTTAGTACACTTGAAATAAGACAAAGAAAAGTGGCATATTATTTCACTTTTAACTAGTACTTTTTCATCCATATTAAGGAATTATATACTTAAAACAAGCTCCCATGTCGTGCTGAGAAGTTAGTTGTAAGTCTTTTTTTGTCTTATTTCAAGTGCACCAAGATACTTGCACTGGAAACTAGACCAAATATACTTTACAACTTTGTGTTCTTGCAGCGGATGAAGACCAGAAAACACAGGTCTTCTGGTGCTTTGCGATATGGAGAGGCTCAAAGCAGAGTCAGGTTTTACAACAATACCAAACAACCTCTGAACGGCTTACAGAAGCAGCCGTCGACCTAAAATGACAGGCCAGGCATGGAGGGCGTTAATCCGAGAAGCGGCCGAGGCCCATTCAAACTCTGGAAAACTAACCACATGTTGATACATGGTGGTGGAAGGATTATGCAGTGGGATGGTTTTTCTATTGTAGGGAAAGGGAGGTTGTTCAGAATTTACTGAGAAATGGTGGGAGTTGAATGCAAGGTAATCCTGGAAGAAAACATTTGAGAAGCAGGCAAAGACTGGAGATGGACACAGCGGTTCACTAGCAGCACAAAAAAACCGCCAAGCATGCAGCCAGAGCTACACCATAATGATTTAGATCAAGTGCTAGAATGACCCTGTCAAAGTCCAGACCTAAATTGCAGACACTCTCCATCCAATCTGACTGAGCTACTTTTAAAATTACTTTCTTCCATTTCACAATTGTGGACTAGTTTGTGCTGGTTTATCACATAAAAACCAAATAAAATGCGACAATGTTTGTGATTTTATCATGACAAACTGTAAAAGAGTTCAGAGGGAATGAATACTTTTGCAAAAAACCGCCGTACGTCACGCGAAAAGGTAAGGAGTGCAAAATCATCACTACGAGCAGTTACCCAGTTAAACAGTTGGAACGAGAGAGGAAAGATTAATGGAATAATGAGGAATGGAGGAAATATGTTTGACAAAAAAAAAAGACATAAAGAAAGCAAAGAGACAGAGAGCTGTCAGTGGAAGTGGGCGGTATTACAGGAAGCGAGTGGGTGGGCATGTGAGAACCACATTTCTCTTTTCTCAGAACACTGGAAAAAAAATGCTGCCTTCTCTCTCCTCCCTTTTTTGAAAAAAAAAAAAAAAAAAAAAAAAAACTAGGTCGTGGGCAAATGTTCAATGTCACACACCTCTTAACAAAAAGAAGGAAACAGCCTTAGATCGTTTGCAGTTTACAACACATGCATAACAAAGCTTGTGCATGACAGTACTGGCTATAGGATGTGTATGCAGCCTCTACAGGTTTGCTAAAAATAGAAATTAGAGAGCCAAACAGTAAAAACAAAACTGCAGGTGGTTAAGATAAAACTATGAGTGGAACTGAATTTGACTATAATCCAAGTAGACAAATTCAAAAGCAGATCTGCTGGAGTGTGACAGTCACATAGGCTTATTCATGAGGCTTTGGGTTGGCTCTTAGCAGGGCTGCACAGAAGCAGGAAGTGGAAATCACCAGAGAAACGCCCCCAGAGGTGTCTGGCTGACTGGCTGAGGGAGTGAGAACATTTTTGGCCTCCAGGCAGTGCAAAAAAAAAAAGAAAGAAAAAAACTAATTAACTAAAACAAAGTATCCTGTTTTCATTTTACCTGCGATCCTGAACTTTTGCCCCGTTTAGATGCTTTCCCTCCTTCTGTTCCAGATGATTCCTTCTTCGAGTCTGTGGAAAAGAGCGTATTATTATTTCAGAGCATGTTCTGTTTTTCATTTATGATCACTTCCAGGATAAAAGTCGCAGGGCAAAAGCAGGCAGTAAAATACAGATAAGTGTTGACTGTAAATAAACTGAGAGCGGAAAGCAGGTATAGTTAAACAAAGGTGATCAATAAAGAGTACAGAGAAAGCAGTAACCTCATCATCAATATCAAAGGGGGCATGGAGCCTTCTAACTGTCAGACGGAGAGAGAGAACGAGAGAGGGGTGGAGACGGAGAGGGGGGAGGGTACCTACCACTCATAACGCATTAATATACCGAGAGGGAGAGGGTGTAGTTCACGGTAGAAGGCCGGCCGGGTACAGAGGCGGAGGACGGCCTATATGTTCGGCTCTGGGCCGTCGCGGATCAGCCCGTTTGACGAAACCACCCACCAGCCAGGAAGGGCGGTGCCAAGCAGAGGCACAATCAAGCAGCCCCCCGAAAATAAGGGGTACAACAGCACGCGCCGTGACCGTCTTTGCACCTTCGGACTCCTCGCAGCCCCCGTCTTCTGTCGCTCTCGCCGAACAGGCAGTCCATAAACGAGCTAATTTGTGCTTGTCAGAACGATGGCCACAGAGAAGTTGGCGGTGTGTGACCGTGGAGGCCCACCCACTTCCATTTAAGCACCAGGACAACACCCTCCTCGCTGCTCCTGCCTCTTGTCACCCGCCGCTTCTTCCCCCGACGACACAAGACGCGCGGACGTCTCGTCGCCGTCCGCCGCGTACCTGAAACGAGCCGCCACCTGCGTTTGTATTTTCAGCCTATTCTCTTTAATTCGTGCACAATTGGGTTCGATAACGGGGAGATAGCTGTGGCTTTTGTGGGCGGACGCGCTCCTCCCACATATTCAGATTGGACGACGGGGCTCGGCGTGCGAAGGTCGAGATGGGAGTTGTATTTTGCTGAAGCCTCGCCTTCTCAAACGTGCTAGCGAGGCGGGAACTACAACTCCCATGATGCTCCGGAGCGTTGATTCTTGTAGTCATGTTAGGGTGAGAGCGAGGGAGAAGGGCGGGGAGTACTTTTCGATGGCGCGGGGGGGTTGGGCAAACGGGAAAGGGAGGCGTGTGAGCTGGTTTTAGGATGACGCTTTAGACGAGGGTGAAACAGCAACAGAAAAGAAGATAAGTGTCACTAAAGTTCTTAACAAGTTCACTGCCAAATCTCGTTGTCGCCCCTTTCCTGCTTTGTAGTCAGTCAGTTGGCAAACATTTGACCTGACATGTGTGATAAAAGAGCATAAAGTTGAACTAATTTTGAAAAGTTATCACAAACACGTTTATATTCAAGAATTTTTATTTGTCAGAAGTATACCTATATGTACAGGGCATAGTCTGTACCAGAGGTTTTTACTCTAGTCCTCTAAGGCCAGTGTCCTGCAACTTTTGTTTCTGCTTCAACACACCTGAGTCAAATAAGGAGGTCATTAGGAGGACTATTGCAAACCTGACCTCAAACTGAGGAGGTAATTCAGCCATTTAATTCAGGCATGCTGGACATGGGACACATCTAAAAGTTGCATCACTATAACACCAGCCCTCGAGGTCTGGATTTGAGGACCCCTGCCTTATACCCGTACTTACAGAGCCTCACAAAGTATTCATAAACGCCGGACTTATCTTAAGTTCAGTCACTTCATCCACAAGGCTTCATGCATTTTCTGGATTTTATCATTTATAGACCAACACAGAGTTGTGTTGTGAAGTGGAATAGAAATATGTGAAATTCTATGTTTACAAATAAAAGAAATGTGATACCACTCACTCGTACACCCCTAAATAAAATGCAGCACAATTTACTTTTGCCAAATTAGTAAATAGTATGTAGAGACTACCTTTTTTTCATTTCATCTTCTGGAAATACTTAAAGTATGAAACATCTGAGGTGAGGACCCTCAGTCTGAGGGTTAATATGAGAAGCAGTCAAAAGGATCCATAGTAACTCTAGAGGAGCTGCAGAGATGTACAGCTCAGGTGGGAAAAGCTGTGAACAGGACAAGTATCAGTCTTTCACTTGTCAAATCTAACCACAATAAGTCCTGTTTGTAGTTTGTTATAAAGCCACAGGAGGCACCAAACATGTGGAAGAAGGAGATCCGGTCAGGTGAGACCAAAACTGAAATTTTCATATGGCCCTGAACATCACTCCCACAGTTAAGCATGGTGGTGGCAGCATCATGCTTTTCTTCAGCAGGAATAGGGTGACTCATCAGAACTCAGGGGAAGAAAAAGGGAGCAATATTCAGAGAAATTCTGCAAGAAAATATGTTGAGCACAGCAAAACACTTGAGACTGAGGAAACAGTTCACTCTCCATCATCCAGTCAGAGTGGAATGATGTAGAATAGAGCAAAGCATATTCATGTCTCAGAATGAGTCAATGTTCAGGCCCAAATCCAGTTGACAATCTAGAACAATACTTAAAAAAAAATGGTGTTTACGCATCCAGTCAGGCTGAGTATTGAGCTACTTTGTTTCGAGTAGATTTTCTCCCCACATTGCCATCTACTTTGAGCAATTCTAAGCTTGAGCGCATTTATGAGCAAACCATTGCATTTTGATTTTATTTGTGGTTTGCACCTCCTTCTTCTAGATTTATCTCAAGGCTAACTCAACAATCAATTTGTGAGATCTTTTTTTTTTTTTAGACCCTACACTGAATCAGTGTCCCTGAAAACCTTTTCTTGCTGACTAATAGACCTTCAACAGCACCATACCATAAAAGACATTTCCTCTTCTGAAGCACAGAGAGGTTTCTGTGGGACATGAGCAGAAGAACTGGAACAGAAACAAGATTTCCAAGTAGCAACAGTGGTGCGCTGCCACAGGGAAACTGCATTTCAAACCTTCAGCACGGAATAGTGGAGCAGTCAACACGTCGACACTGTGGGATCGGGTTGGACGATCAAGAGCCTCTCTTAATCGTCCAAGAGAAGCTAAGGCTTCCTGGCTAAGATCTTCCTGATCTTAGCCAGGAAGAGTAACAGCCCAAGTTTGCCAAGCAGAAATCATTACTATGAACCAGAAAGAACCAGGGTACTGACTCTTTCTCGCGAAGACATCTTGAATCAAATCCACATTACTATAATAACTGATATGTTCATCTTAAATTATTATGTGTGGATTTCCCTAAAAATCTAAAAAGGCAGATGGCGTTCAAATATAACATAAAAACGGCACTGCTTCTAAATCTACTGCTCATATTCTCACCATCTCTCTCTGTGTTCCATTGTGTTCAGTTTAAATATGGTTTCACAGTGAAACTACAGTACAGCAACACACACACACCTGGTGTGGCCCAGAAACATACATTTACACACATGCGCTGTAATTACTGCGGAAGCTGAGGGCCTCGTCACCGCCCCCTGGGCCACTTGGCAGGGCGTTGCTAGGCAACCTGGTCTTTTTCTATGAAGGGGTGTCGTCTGCGTTTGCATGCACGGTGGCGGTGATGGAAGGAGGCGTGGTGTACAGACGGCTGTGTCTTCTGATACTGACAAGTGAAATGCACAGAGGAGAGGTTCATTTCCAGCATTTCCAGCAACATCATTGTTAAATCAAGACGTTCACATGAATGTTTAACTCCGTTTTAATAGTCAATGTTGTAGTTTTACAGAGAAGGAAAATCTAAGTGAAACCTGTGTTTTGCCCGCCACAAACCAATAATTGTCAAATTCCTCTTACTTTAGCTAACGCAACATATTAAAGCGTTTTTTTATTCGTTTGCTTTGCTGTGACTGCCACAAGATGGCGCCATTGACCTGACAGGCCCAAACGTTCCGCTCACTTTGCGCCTGTTTCCGTTGGTAGAAAATTCTGTGTAAAAACAACTAATTAAAAGTTCACTATTTGATTGATTAGTAAACATGGTCATTCAGAAATGAAACAGGAAAATTCTTTTTAGTCTTCTTAGTGTTTTTTTTTTTTATTTAAAATAATTTTTGACACGTCCACTAAAGTAGACAAACTTTGAAATGTGTATGGGAGCAGCAGAAAAATTATAGGCTAGACTACCATAAATTATGTGATGACTATAAAATGCAAAAATATTGCTGTCAAATATTTTCAAACCTGTACCTGTACCCAGCCAAAATCTTTATATTTGTTCACTTGGACTTTTACTTGTTCATTTATCATAACCAGAAAAAAAACACCAGCATGATTCATGATCTTAATACCAAAAATTTTATTCATAGCGCCAAACAAAAATGACATTAATGAAACACTCACCTAATTATAACAACCTATCACTACAACGAAGGAACAGAAAAATAAGGATTGTTCACAAAAAAAGATTTTTAATATTCCAAATGTCTGATGTTTTACTTTCTTCTGCCTTTGAACTTTAAGAAATCATATCCTGCTTCACAAAATAAACACTCGGACTTGGAAAATTGAAATAATCTTTATTAAAATATTTTTTTGCTAAGTAGTTGTGACTTTCAGTTACTGCTGTCAAATTATTTTAAAGAACAAAAAATATTAGAGTAATTATATAAATTTTACTTAACATGTGGCCGCTGATGTATGATGTTAACTTTAATGGTGAGATGTTTAAAATCATTTTCCTCACTTTCAAATTTTGAAAATGGAAACCAGGTGAAATGCAAAGTTTATCTTTTACCAAGCATGTTTTTTCTTTGGAATGGAGGTAGATCCCCGTTTTCATCATTTAAGCAACAAAACAGATCATCAGCATGTTGCAACAACCACTATGCTTGACAGTTCAATGTTTTTAAGTCTGAAAAGCTTGTTGACTCCTTCAAAAATTATTTTTGTCATTGTGGTCAGACAGCTCAGTCTTTGCCTCGTCTGATGTTAAAGCCTGTTTTCTGATTGACAGACCACATTGTCTGTCAATCAGAAATATAAGTTGCCAGTTATGGGCCAGGGTCCTCTTTCTCGGTCAGCACCCTCTTAATCCATGTCGATGTTGAACTTGTGCTTCAACATTGGTCAGAAAGAGTCATGTTCCGACATTTTCCAGTTTCTGTATAATAGACTTGAATCCTGGTTGTTCTTCGGTTAACCCTGAACATTTCCTTCCATCTTAGCGAGACAGTTTTTATTGAAATTACTTTGAGAAGGTATTCATTAGACTTTTAAAATGGCATCACCAAAATTTCTGACCTCAACCCATTTTAGATAATTAAAGAACAGTCGTCAAATCTCTAGGTAGAATTAGGCCTAGATTTTTGTTGACGGCTACAGAAAATGTAACCACTTTAATTCAAATGAAAGGGGCAGCTTATCTAAGCGTGAGAATGAGTGTGAATGAGAGAAAAACCACAATTAATTCAATCTTGCGCAACTAGTTCTTGTCATTAAAACTCTCCCAACTTCTTTACTTCACCATCGTTCCGTCTTGTTAAGAGCCAAAAGTTGATATGATACTCAGGCTGATGACACAAGCATGCAAATTTCTTTCGAAAATGGGTCAAAAGAAATTTGACCACCTTTGCACCAAATCCAGCCACACTGAGCACCTCAGGACGATGGATTTTATCCAGATTTGGAAGATGATTGCTTCACGCTGTATTTTGCTCTTTCGTGATGTGCGGGACAACATAAGGGCTATAAAGCAGATGAATGCATGAGCCCGTGCATCAGTGAATCAGCTGCATACTTGCGTGCCACTTGTCCTTCTTTGCGTGTTATCCTCAGACTTTCTGCGCACATGTAAGCATAGGTGTGTGTCTGTCACCTGCAGCCGTGGCGTCAGAAAGTCTCCGTCTCCTAAAGGTTAGGCTGTAAACACGAAGAGATTTATGACTTCTGCTGCCACGTGTTCATTTTTTGGCACTTGTTTCTGTTGTTCGTGCCATATTTGAATATGTGTGTGTGTGTGTGTGTGTGTGAGCGTGCGTGGAAGGAAAGGAGGTTGCCAAAAGAAAAAAAAAAGTGTTAACAGATATGTACAGCATTTTCCCATACCTGTTTAGCAATAAAAGGCAAACTATGACAAGAGATGGACAGATAGACCGATAAATATGTGAACAGTAATAATAAGTAGTCATCCCTTTACTCACCACTTTGTGCCACTGAACATGATTGAAAGTATGTGGCGTCACTCCACAGCTGTGGCTCATCATCATGACATCGCTTTGGATGTTTAGCTGCTGACTTGTTCCGACCGTTGTTTCCTTTAGCTATAAATTTGTGGAAACAACTCGGTGAATTGTCTGTGGCTACACACTCATGACTCTTACAAATTAGACAAACAGCGTAGGAAACTCTACAAAGAGTCGCACTTTAATGATAGCTGATAACAGATGTCTTCAGCTGTCTGGATCAAGTGGAAAACAACCGCTGTCATTCCTCAGCTGACACAGTGCCAGCTTAGGGTGTGTAAGGCATCTTGTCTAGTCCTCAAGGGGGAAAAAATTGTTTTCGCTTTCAGGAAAACAATTTCTCACCTTTTTACTGGTTATTTTGTATTCTCTGTATATGGTATTCAAATGCCATACTGGTCTGTATTAAGATAAAGATTAGGAGGATAAATCCGATGTTATTGTGGATAAATTCAATCCTCAGCTGTCTTGCCTCCTTAAAATATTGACGCCATGAGTCGACAAACTGGTTCACAATAAAACTGTTGCTCTATGTGGAGGATTGCAAAAATTTGAACGCCTATCGTCCCGCCCAGTTGCGTAGCAATGATTAATCATATCACATTTTGATTAATGTGAGGCATGTACACTGTCAGTCATTTATACAGCTCATCCTGCATTGGATCATATTTTTTGCTTACATTTCTGCACCGTTATTTAGTATTTACAAGTACAGTGGTGCAACATGGTTTTACGTACAGCAGTTTTTATGTCAGGAAAGGGCAGGCTAAATGTTTTGGCGTTCATTTGGCATTTACAATTGATTTCAGGGTTCTTTGCAAAATATTAAAAAGAATGAATGTAACATTTTTATGTTTGCATACCCTTTAAACTCTTTTTAAAATTTTGACATGTTACTACTATTATATTGAGTAGCCCTTATTATTGAGATTTTTATTTAATTTGCAAATACACAACGTCAAATAACTATGAAGTAGAAGTGACAGCTGTAAGTTTTTTTGTGCTTTCTTCCAGATGCACATATGCAAATTCAGATTTTTCCTGTTACTGTTTTTGAGACAGCTCAAGCTCAGTTTGACTGGATCGACGGCATCTGTGGACAGCAATTTACAAATCTTGTGACAGACTCTCAATTTATTAAAGTCCAAACTTTGACTGGATCATTCCATCACAATAGCGTTCTTTGATCTAAACATTTCTATTACATTTCTGGTTGTGTTATGGTAACTGTCTTGTCCAAATGGGAAGTTATACCCCAGTCTTAGCTATTAAGTGACCTCTAACAAGTTTTCCACTAGGTTTGCTTTCTATTTCTATTAAATGTCTCCCGTCACCTTGTTTCTTAATTTTTTTTTTTTAATAATGACCTTCTTCTTACCATTCTTCCAATTTCTTTTTTGTGGAGGAGAATCAGCAAGAAAGACACCATTGAAAACAACCCAGTGTGGACTTCACTACAAGGCTAGAGGATACGTGACTGGGGTGGAAGTTCACTTTCACAGCATGACATCGACCCTAAACACGCATCAAGTGATGGATTAGTTCAAAGCAGATTTGTGTGTTTGAAAGGGTTAGTCCAGATGTAAATCACATTGAGAGTCTACGGCCAAAAACTGTGCAGACTAGCACCAACAGTTGAGTAGGGGACTGCACTTCTCTGATGCCACTAATCAAAGTGAATCTTTAATGACACCTCTTTGATCCATTTGAAACTCAAACATGTGTTACATTCAGAACCGACAGGTTTAGATTTAGATTATTTATCTCATAATCCTCGTTATCAGCACCAAGTTATGTCCTAAAGTTGCGCTAACGTCGACATTTTACTGCTCTGCCGACGGCTCCTCTGTCTGACATTAACCATGACTCCTGAATGGCCTGTAATTACAAGTCCGGCTGTTAACGACGACCCTTCAAAGAAACACCGTGAACCGGCAGAATGTACAGAATGTGTCTGCTGGCGACACATTGCTGAGTTATTCACTCCCATCCACTCATTCATCTGCAGAGCTGTGTGCCTCCGTGTGCGTTTCTTATCAGCAACTTCCAGGTCAAATAGTTTCCTTTTACTCCTTTATGCACAGATGCAAACTGTCACTTAAGGCATGACAGAAGCATTATGGGAGAGGGACGAGAGGACCTGTGGTCCACCTGATGACACTGAGAGGTCACAGTTCACAAGGGAGGACGGAAAAAAGGCACTATGGTACAGGCTGCATCCATGTGCAGGGGGGAAGGACCTTGAACTGGGAGTGAACTGTGATTTAACTCGTCGTCTCAGCTTTAGCAGAAACAGCTTGAAATGTGAGAATTACAGAGCACAATGTCTATTCTTTGAGTACCACTTAGCTACATTTCTTCCATGAAGTCCACTGTAGGTTCAGGGTTTTTAAGCAAACAACCAAACTCAGAGATCTAAGATCTGAACTCAAAGACACAGAACTAAGATGAACCAGGACTGGTAAAGAGGACGGGACCCCTGCTGCGCTGTTCTCAGACTGCGAGCAAGTATGTGTTCAAACAGTCTCTTTGAAGCTAAATGCGAAATGATTAAGTCTGCTTAGAAGTCTGCATGGATCTATGGTGTGTGTTGGCCCAGTGCGTGCATGTACCTCTTTGAAGATGGTACTCTTGTATGAAGCAGAGGAAGACCTTTACTGCCAGCACTAAGTGGAGGGTGCAGCACACTATAAAGATCCAAGATAACTATGTAAGTGTGTGTATATGACCATGGGAGCGAGTAGTTCAGGCAAGACAAGACACAACTTGCAGACCTGGTAGAGCTGACGCCAGCCTCTTGTTTTTGGCTGTCTGTGTATGTCAATGACAGCCCCAGAGGCGGCGCATGTGTGTGTGTGGTTAGTCAGGGAAAGAAACGTTTTATGTTTGACGGGAACCATAAAAAACAGAAGGAGAAGGGGGAAAAAAATAAAAACAGCAACCATGAAATCATCTCAGAAACCACCTGAACCTGCCTGGTCTCAGAGAGTGTGCCCGAATTTACATGTTAGTCAGAGGAAAGACAGAGAGCTTCAAAGAGACTAGAGGATGCGTACTGACCAGATGCATTTTAATGTCCTCTACCAACCTGTGCTGTTTGACAATCCTGCAAAGCTAGGTTTGTGTATTTGTCTGTTCAGACACTTGGTTGTCAACATGCACATAAAAAAGAAGTGCCTGTTTTCAGCCCAGTTTCGGGGTGTTTTGCATTTCTTTGTGGAATAAATTAACAATTTGTTGCTCTGGCAATTAGCATAAAAATGCAAGAGGATTCTTTCCAGTCAATTTAACATCAGCTTTTCTTAACCCCCTCACCTCCTCCGCGCCCCCATCCGCTTAATTTTAGGACAGGCATTGTGGAGAGGTGAAGAGCATTGAGAGGGAGGAACAGTTGTTAACAAGGAACATAGCATAAACTCAGCATTTAAATGAAAGAGTGCATGTCGAAGAAATTACTTTAACTTTTTGTTTCCTCCTGTAGCTGATGATAATGTTGCTCCACCTGAACTACACAGAATTTGGTATTAAACCAGATGAGTTTAATGGTAGTTAATTTAGTAAGAATAAAGGCACTTGTGCTGTTGCTTTTTGGTATTTTCTCCCATTCCTCAACGGTCCGGAGTGTGAGTAAATTTTTTTTGCAGCGAATGAGTTCAGTTCACTTTAGAGATTCTCGGTGGAACATAAATCAAGACTCATCACCAGCCAGTTCAAAAGGTTTTTTTTTCTTTTTTTTTTTTTTTTAACTCAGCCTTCAAGTCTAAAATTGATGGTTGTTTTCTTCTAACTTCAGCTGTACTTTCATAAATTCTGATAATAAATGAATCCTAGAGTCTTCTCAATTTTTTAGGTTTCATTTAATGAACCCTAAATGATCAAAGCTTTTAAAAAAACGCTACAACACTTTGGTTCTAAAATTTTACTGTAAGTGAATTGGATGCCATGCAATCGGTTACAGCTCAAGCATTAAGAAATATTAACAGAATTGCGCTTAAGAGCTTTCAATCATCACCTAAAATGTGTCAACATGTCTATCAAATTATGAGCTTTGGCAAATATTGACCAATTTTCAATAAGAAGGCTTGAGAAGTTACTGTGGGAAGTAGGTGGCTGCCATTATACTGCCTACTGAAGTTTATACAAGTAACAGCATATCCAGTTACTTAATGGGAAGAATTGCTTACTTGGATTTTTCTTCAAACATTGTCACAACATTCTGAAAACTTATTTTACTTACTTTATTTACTTTAAAAAAAATAAATAAATAAAGGTTTTCATTGCTGATTATCAGAGTGATCTGTTCAATCACTACTTGCTCAGACAAACAGATGGCCCGATGCAAAACCAGTACGCACACACAAAAAGGTGAATCTGGACCCAGCATCTCCGAGGCAGCACTCATCAGACGCACCGAGTCCATTCATCAGTTCTGAAAGTGAAAAATGACGCCTGGAAGTGTACGATTATTCTCCTGGGTTTCTGGGCATCAATCAGTGGACACACCTACATTAAGCACGGAGAAGACACAAAACCCTGAAAAATGAACACCAGTAAATTAATCTCGTCTTCTGAAAGCTGTGTGTGTGTGAAGTCAAGCAGGGGTGTGTGGAGAGAGCAGTGTAAAGATCACGGTCAGAGCAGGATTTAATCAAGGGGAAAGAGACAGTACAAGTTACCTAGAATGTGGGTTTAGAGCAACTTGTTGTCTTCGGTGGTTGGAGTTGAACAACAGCGCAGGTTAAAGTGTTACAAAAGCTTCAAAAGTTTATAGAAACTGCAGGCAATACATATATGGCAGCACCAGTTTATCTCTTTATCCGTCTCAACCCTCTTCTTTGTCTTCTCTTTGCTTTATTTGTGGTTTGTACAGCAAGTCGTCCAAGTTTCTTCAAAACTTGGAGGGCCAATGATGTTCTGTCTTTGAACGTGAATTTTAAAAGTTGATGTTTGCTCGTTGGCAATTTCCTTTAAGTTATTAGCAGAATTTTGATTCGTTCTTCAGAGTATTTCTCTTTTCCCTCTCAGATGTGATCATATTAGAGGAAACAATAACTCTTTACCGATCAGGCAACTGAGGTAATGTACAAAAGGATGTGGCGTTAGTGAATAAAAACAACTGTTCAACAATAAGACCCATGCTCACTAAGATCAGCCTCATATTGTAAGCAGCTTTTTGGTGAAAATGCTCTTAGAAAAGACACAGCTCTGTACCTCAAATGTGCATGTGTTTGCGTGTTTGTGTGTGTGTGTGTGGCAGAAACTGAATGAGAGCTTTTCATCCACTCCACTTACTAATCACAGTCTCATTCTCTCCGGCCCCGCATAATTCTACCCCCCGCCTTGATAAATCTCACTCCTCACTCCTCCTCTTCCTCTCCATCTGAGGGCAGAGACAGCAGATGTGTTGGCAGCTTAAATGACCTCTGTGATGTATGACTTAACAAACCAAAAGCATCCATCAACACCACACCAAAGCGTGTGCTGGTGTGTTGGTGGGGGGGGGAAATAAAAGTGCCACTGCTGTTGAAATGCAGTTTGAATTCACATCCAGCCTCAAATTTGCAGAGGTTTGTATCTCTGTGCTTTTTCCTCTTTTTATATGATTGGCTGCGTCTGCTGGTACATAGGTGGATGTGCTGCATACATTAATGTGAATGAAGTGGTTCGGCAGGGTGATTGAACTGGCCTCCCGTCTTGATAGACGAATAAGAAATGTGCTAAACGACCCCCGCATGTGTGTGCCGTGAGCAGAAGCTTTCTCAGATTTAGAGCGAAATGTGAGCAAATAAATGCGTTCCTGCAATTAACACCATGAACTTATAAGAAAAAACGTTGTACAGAGATTCATTTGATTTCAAACTAAATGGGAATCTCATGGTATGATCTGGGCAACGACTGCGACAGTCGTCTATCAACCCTTTCCTGACAGTCGGCGGACAAGTCCTCTCAGAGCAGTAATTACAGGAAGCAAAGGAGGAGCTGCTTCAGGCACATCCTGGCACAAGCATCACCTGGATGACTTCCCTCATCTCTTAAACCAGATCAATTTGTTTTAAGGGTTACAAGTTTAAGACAAATTGGATAAACAGGAGGTGCCTGTTTATCTAATCAAAACTTGTTTTCACACCCAACGGTTGTCACAAGAGGTCTGAACAGATTCTGTTCAGACTCCTGGAAGTTTTCAACATTCCGTCATGTTTTAATGTGATGTCTACAAAGAGTGTTGCATTCTTGCACAGTGGGGAGAATTTGATACTTGGCTATAAAAGTGTGCAGAGCATTTGTATCCAGCCTGTCTGTCTGATTTTTGCTGTGATTACAGATGCAAGTCTTCATTCCTCTGCAAACAGAGACTGAAATATTTAACTGTTTGCCTTTGTAAAATAACCTATATCTTCTTGTCCCTTGGGGGGTTATGGGGGGAACGGTGCCTAACTCGAGTAGCCACTAGGCCAGCGGTAGTTTAAATTCTGAACATGTCACTAGTTCCTACACAGGGCAAAAGATAAACAACTGCAATCAAAAGTGCCCGGTTAGCCTAACAGGCGTGTTTTCAGGTGGAACCTGGAGTGTTTGGAGAAAACCCACACAAGCAACTGGAGAAAACTTGAAAACTTCTTCCAGTAATTCATCAGTGGAAAGCATCCGTTAAGAGCAATATTCCAGACTTGCCACAAGTCCTATTTTAGGTCTGGACGTTGACCAGGCCATTCAGAATTGACTCTGATATACCAGGCTCTAAATGTGCTGAGGTTTTTGACCTTCCTGACCAACTCATTTAGATTTTCTTCTAGGATTGTCCTGTGTTTAGATCTATTTCTCCATCAGTGCTGACCAGCTTTCCCGAAGAAAAGCATCCCCACAGCTTCTACCAATGCTATATGTCTTCTGAAACATATAAGGTTTCGTAAATAGGCCATGAAGTTAAATATCAAAGGTTATCTGACAACAGCCCCTTTTCTACTTATTTGCTGCGTGGCAGCCTGAAAATTGTTCTTTTTGTGACCGT
This sequence comes from Girardinus metallicus, assembly GCA_903067095.1. Classification (NCBI taxonomy): domain Eukaryota; kingdom Metazoa; phylum Chordata; class Actinopteri; order Cyprinodontiformes; family Poeciliidae; genus Girardinus; species Girardinus metallicus. The sequence goes on from CAEGAE010060160.1 coordinate 44,595, forward strand.
TGTTCTATTTATCTCTTTTTCCATTCACAGAACTGAGCTGTGGATCTCTGCAGAGTTAGCATTGGGTCTTTTGTGTGCTTCAGTGATTAATGTCTTTATTGCATGACCCTTCAGTTTAGGTAGAAGGCATTGTCTCAGGAAGTTTACAGTTGTGGCATTTCAGGACTGCAGAGCATACCACATATCCAAAGCTTTGAGTATTCCTTTATTAGCTAAGCTTGCTTCTAAACAACTTGACTCCTGACCCGTCAGCTGTGTTCTTTGGTCTTTATGATGCTGTTTGTCCTCTAATTTTCTCTAACAAACCTCCGAGTCGCTCAGACAGTTGAACTTTGTTTACTAATTAGCCGACTTCTGCAAGCAATTAGTTCCCCTGGACTTTTATTAAGAGTGTCAGAGGAAATGTTAATGAATGCCTCACATTTCGAACTTTCATTCGCTGTTGTGCATTGGTGTAGAACATAAAATGCCAGCACAATATACCGAAGTTGGGTTTCTAATGTGACGACATGGAAACAGGTTATGAATACTTCTGCAAGCCCTCTTTGTTTGTTTCTTTCTCAAACACGGACTGATTGGCCAAACACCTGGCCACCTTGAATATTTTTATGTCGTGTTGAGCAGATTGTCTTTTGACTCTTCTAATTCTCCTGCTAATTGTCTCAGCGGGCAGCCGATCACGATAGCTGCAGAAAGCACCCCAAGGGACTGGGACAGTATGGGGGAGAGCAGCAAGAGGAAATAAAATACTTCACCCACCCCTCTCCCTGAGAAGTGCCAGATCTTTATTTCACTCTTTTCTCTCTGTTCTTTCTCTCTCAGCGCCCACAAAGTGATTGGAAAGCTCCCAACAATCTTTTTTTGTCGACGCTCGATGGCGCGTGATAATGTGGTCATTATCATCGCCAAAAGGAACAGGTTGAGGCTTTGGACAGGGTTTCATTGGGTGCCCTTTAAGCGCACACATGCACACTCTCACACACACTTTCAGTGTGGGAAAAGAATGCCTCTTAAAGAGAGGGATAGCTGTTGGGCTTGATTGTGAGGATAGCGATCAGGTTAAATGGAGGACGGCCTACTGTAAAGTCCACCTGTGCACACAGCCGTGCCTCAGGCTGCTGAGGACAGCAGATGCCAGCGTGGGGGGCCTCTCATTTTGTCAGGATAATGGACCTCGTCGAGATGACTTTAAGATATTTTTCAAAATCTCTTATTTTCAGTTTTACATTTACAGCCATAATCTGTTACATTCTGACAGCTAGACTGTGTAGATTGTAAAATCTGCATTAAACGTTCAGAATATTATAGAAATATGCCGGGTCTGTCTGCCGAAGACCCGGCTTACTGCGTCATGTGCAGTACTGTGCAACTTTACACTGCTTTTAAAAGGTCAAAGCCTTCCTTTTCATAGATTATAACTTTTTGTGCAAGTCCTAGTGGCACTCTAAAATTTCACTACTTTGTCATTGTTGTTCTGTTAGGATTTGGACATAGCATACTGTGTAGAGTGTGCATAAAAACAGAGAAATGGAAGCATGGAGTCATGTGTTAATAGTGCCACTAAGGAAGTCCCAGTGGAGGCATGAACTTCCTCCATCACAAACAGACAGATATTGTAAGAAATAAAACTCAGGTAGGATGTGTTGTATAAACAACGCTCTGCTGCACAAGTTGCCAACAGACAAGTCCTGGACTGGGTCTTTGGTCCATTGGTTCTGCAGCGTGGAGCAGTCCATCAATATGCGTTGTGACTTTGCTGGTATTGACAAGCCGAGCACTTAAGCGGTTTTTCTTTTGACAATCCAGTAAGCATGCATGTGTGCTTGACGAATATTAGGGTATGGATGTAAAGAAAGCAGCCAAGACGAGCGTGTGAGCCGACATGCTGGAGGGAGTGACCGGCCAGATCCAGCTAGTCCGGCAAGTCCTATCGTTGCTTTTGTGGCTTTATGGTGAAGTCAAATTCTGTTCTGAAACTCTGTTGATGCTTTTTGTTTTTGATTGGTCACATCAAAAATAATCAGTGGTCTTCATCTGAGCCCCATTCTGCCTCTTTGGTGGCAAAGAGAAAAGAAGACATCTGTACAGTAGCATTATTGCTTCTACATCTCTGCAAATATTAAATTGTATTATCATTTGTTGTATATTTTTACAATTTTTTGATAATTGTTAAATAATATTCTTCATATTTACTCTTAAACTCGACAGCATATAAGCTTTCTGTGGTCATGGGAGTGGTTTAATACTTTAGATATAATTGACTTATTCATGGCATATGAGACCAGCTGACTTCACTCAGGCAGATCATACAAGAAAAGAAATAAGAGGAATGGAAAGAAAAGAAAACATCAAACGACAAGTTTAATGCTGTTTCTTTCTTTAATTAGAAATTCAAATGAAATTCCCCCCTTTGTGCTTCTCGCTCATTTATTATGAAGATGGGGATCATTCTGGGTATTTCCCAGGGTTTTTGGAGCGAGATTTTAGTCAGTTATGCTCAGTTTTAGAATGGGATTTCCCATTTATTCATTCACACTCGAGAGGTGAGATTAAATCCTCCAACTAGCTGAGCTTTAGAAAGGCACAGTAAGGGTTGTAGTTTAAAAGACATTTGTTTGGTGTTAAAAGAGATGAAATTGCGGAGGTAGTGGTGGTGTCCTCTCTTCCCTCCCCCAGGGCAGGCTGGAAACGCCCCAGGGACAGGATGGGCACAGCCTCTCATTTATCAGCCTCTTCTTCTGCATGGTCTCACATCCGAAAAAAAAAAAAAAGAAAAGTATAAGCCTAGAGGTTTTAGCGTTTTCTGACAAAGCCAGCCTACTGAGAAAACCACACACACACACACGCCCCCACACACAAAAACCATTTAAGATTCTACTTTAGAAAGTGTCTTAAAACATACAGATGTATAGATCGTCTAAAGTTGTTTTCAAAAGTTTACAGACCTCTGTGGAAACCAGGTTTTTCTGATTCAATAAAATAATATGCATATAAAACATTTAAACACTTTTTCCACCTTTAATGTGACATATAATCTGTCCGATTCAAATGAAAAGCAAATATCAGGGGAAATAGTATAATAAATAACAGAGGTATGTTATCTACAGTGGTCATTTAAATTTCTTTACTTTGAGTTTAAAGAATGCTGATGAAATATTACATTTTCCTTAAAGTGTATTTAAAGCGATATAGCTTTATGAGTCCAAAAATCCACATCCGATTGGTTGATCAGCTTGTGACGCACCCCCAATCCCTGAGGAAAGATGAAAGCAAAACTTTTAATAAAGCTTACAACTTCTACAAGCTTAGCTAATATTGTGAAGGTTCACTGCTGATTCACAAAACTCTTCCTACTTTGTTTTACTAGTAAATTGTACATGTATTCTCAGAATTATTGTTTTGCATTCAGTTTTTACTCAGTTAAATCAATTAGAAATAATCCATAAAGTGCTAAGCAAAATCAATTATTCTGTACAATAAATTGCATCAATGAATACATTTCATTATTGATGAAATCTCAATCCGCGTCCCTTTTTGTAGACATTAATTCATTTCAGTTCAAAAATACTTTATTAATCCCAGAGGGAAATTAAGAGGCATAATGTCCTTTTTTTTTCTAATCTGATATCTTTTATGGAAAATGTATATAAATATCAAAACAGAATAAAATTGCCCAACTGGAATAAATATATATTTATAAACACTTTCTTCAAGCCTAGTGCGCTGGACCTTTTGTCTTCAAATACCTATGATTATTTTGAAAAGCTGCTGAAGTGAACTCGCTCGCGAGAGCTGACTTTTTCGAGTTTATGACGACATCGTGCCGGTTAGCGCGCAGTGGACGCGCCTCGCGCTGCTCTCTGATTGGCCCGGGAGCTCCCAACCGCACTTCAAAGGCGCAAAGGATCTACAACTGGTAAAGGAAACGGAGACGAAACCTCAGACTGATTGGATCCAGTCAGGGCACAGACACACACACACACACACACACACGCACCAAGACACACATTGATCCCCGTCAGAGAAAGACATCACCGCTCAGTTTATGGCTGCACTGTTAGGCGTAAGTTCGGTGTATTTGCAGAAAAAAGCAGTTTTTTATTTTATTTTATTTTTTAAATCTTTTGTGTAGCATTTAGTGTAACTTGCTGTTTTTTTTTAAATATTGTTCACTTATTCGTATGCAAATCTGACCCCCTTTCTTTGTTGATTTCAGTGTCAAAACTTATTTTAACCTGAAACTGTAACTTACCTGTTGCAGTTAAAAAAATATGCCACAAAAAAACTGTTTACATTTTCAGGCAGAGAAGACTATCAAACTTTAACCATAAAGGTTGTTTTGTTGTTCCCCCCCTCCTGCTCCAGGAAGAACCAAGGTTGGGCAGCACCCCGCTGGCAATGCTGGCCGCCACCTGCAGTAGAATCGGGGACCCAACTCCTTCCTGCTCCCCTGCTGTGTCAGATGGAGTTCCGGGACTCACCAAAGGGTTTCATCCCTGGAGAAAGACTCTCCAGGCCAACAGCAGCGCGATCGCAGTTTCCTCTGGGATTTCCAGGAATAATGGTCCAGGACTGACCTCAGAGGCCTCCAGCGCCTTCTCAGTGACACTTCCGAGCTCCTCTTCAGGGAGTGATTTTTCGCTGTACCACAGCGCCGTGTCGTCCTATGATTACGATGTTTCTGACTCCGCGTCCGCTCAACGCCCGGTGTTCATGCCAAAATTCCCCCCCTCGGTGGAAGGCATAGCAGGGATTTACCAGAGGATGCACCCTTACGATTCCTGGATAAAGCCAGCTGGAGAGGTCAGCAACGGACCTGCTGTCTGGTGGGACATGGGCACCAGCTGGGTGGACTCGCAGAACTCAGCCGGGTTACAGTGCGCCTTGAGCGGCTACAGTAACGACTACAGCCCCGCCTTCAGCACCGGTGCGTCTCAGCACCTGCTCCCCGGCGCGCAGCCCATGTTTGACGGCTTCCGGCCACCGGCCTACACGGAATCTACGAGCGCAGCACCACCTGCTCCACCTCCTCCTGCGACGGGGACCCCTGCTGTTCCTCTACCCAGCCCCTCCCGGCCCTCGTCGCGCAAATACGTTGGTAGAGCTACCTGCGACTGTCCGAACTGTCAGGAGGCAGAGAGACACGGTCAGGGGGGTTCGAGTCCACGGCGGAGGGGCGTGCACAGCTGTCACATCCCGGGCTGTGGAAAAGTTTACGGCAAAACCTCCCACCTCAAGGCGCACCTGCGCTGGCACACCGGGGAGCGGCCGTTTGTCTGCAACTGGCTCTTCTGCGGGAAACGCTTCACGCGCTCGGACGAGCTCCAGCGACACGTGCGCACGCACACCGGCGAGAAGCGCTTCGAGTGTCCCATGTGCCAGAAGCGCTTCATGCGCTCCGACCATCTCAGCAAACACTTGAGGACGCACAGCTCTGAGGGCTCCGACGGCTGCGTTGACCCGGAGTCCCAGAAAGGGAGCGGCGACACGGACAGAGGCGTCTCTAGTTGCCCGGGAGAGTCACCGGGTCAGGGGAAGGGCGGCCAGCGCGATAAGCTCGAGAGACCGACGGAAAGACAGTCAGAACAAGTGGGAATTTGATGACAGCAGCCTGAAGCGGGTTTTCTTTGGACACTGAAAGACTGAAATAGCACTTTATGGTTAACTTCAGTTGTGAAGCGTGTACCTCATCTGATCGTCGCAGACTTCAAAGAAATGTTTACTTCAGTTTCTTGGTCACGTTTGATACATGAGCCTAATTTATTCCACGTGCTTTTCACATTCAATCATTTTTTTTGAATCATCCTGACACACCTGATAAGTACCCACGTATTTAAGTTTATGTTCTTAAATATCTTACTTCGCAAAACTAAATTGTTATAATTTATCATTGCTTGTACCTGGTATTATATTAATAAAGCAGGAGAAATTTGCAAGATGTATTATGTCGAACTGTTTGTCGCATTATTAATATGTTCAGAATAGTGTAGTCAAACGTTTGTATTTATTTTACTTAAAAGGGAATTCTGGAACGCTTTTGATATATCCTTAAGGCAATTTAAAGTGCATCATTGGGGAATAATGTAGAAAACAGTTGAGAAAAACGTATCAGGTATAAAATACATCAAAGGAATAATGATATAATAATATGATAAAACACGATAATCGAACTGATCAGATAAAAAGACGACATTATCTAATTAGTTAATGTTTTCAAACCAAACATTTCTGGACATCAAAGTTTTTCAGTTCCAGAAGTGAACTGAAAAACTGTTTTTTTTTTTTTTTTGTTTGTTTTTTTTGGTTCCAGAAGTGAGAACCATAAAAAAATCTTAATATTGTTTCGCCTTGTTTAGCTCTGGTCCTGGGAACACTGGGATAGCAGGTTAAATGGGTTCATCCCCAAGTAGCTCTAAGAAGCATTTCGACGCAATTTCATAATCTATAAGGTACTGAATGTCTTATTATGGCACAGAAAAAAATCTAGTTTTTTTCCTGTGGATGCAATGAGTGATGTGATCCATAATGTGACTCGTTTTCCTGGTGTTTGCCAGGAACAGTATTGTGAATGAGATGGCTTTTATTATTATTATTATTATTATTATTATTATTATTAAAAATAACATGCCAAATTCATGTGTGTCATGTTTGTGCCAATAACACACATTTAATCAGAGATTGCAGCAGGCTGAAATCTGAGCATCTGCATTCATGCTACGCGGTTTTTAGTCCCAGTGAGTCAAATGTCACAAATTCTGGGACAATAAAATTAATTCTATGTAGTCTGGATTAAGTTGGAGAATATTCTGATCTTTCCGCTACATGACAATGAAGAAAAACAGATTCTGTGGCTGCACAGAAGTGTAAAGTTTCTTTTCTCATTCGCTTAGGCATATGGAACAATGTAGTACTACTTCATAACTTGAGGTCAGGCAGGGTTGTATTGCAACCTCTTCAACCCGAAGAGCAACAAAACCTGTTTAGAACTGACAATGTTACATTACCTTTTGAAAAAAAAAAAAAAAAAAAAAAAAAGATATGATCAATTTCTGCTTTCTTTTTCATTTTCTAAAATTATCCTGTAGGACAGCTGTTGTGATTTTTAAAAAAATATGATTTCACTTCCAGTTTTGGACTTTAAAATAAAGAACTACGTAACATTTTAGAAATAAGAGGAAGGATGTATTTTCCTGGGATGTTGCTAATCACAGGAAATTATGCAAAACGTAAGTGCACAGTTTTTAACCATAATCACACACACACACACACACACGCACACACACCCCCACGCACACCCCGGCACACACAGTAGTGTTTTCATCACTTCACATTGACTTCCATTGATTTCTACAGCCTAACCTTTACCATAATCCTAACCCTAACCATCACATACCTAACACACACACACGCACGCACACGCATCTAAAGACATTACTAGTACTTTCAGTAGCATTCTGTTGTGGACATTCAATGCAATTATTCCACAAAAAAAAAAAAGCAAAGAACTGCTGCAAAAATCTAAATTTTTTAAGTGTTTTTAGTCAATTTTAAGAACCACTTGAGCCACAGCTTGCAAACTACTAATCTAGAAAGAGCACATCGGTATTGCATAGAAGTGGTCTTACAACGGCACCATGAGGAACCCCACATGCCAAATTTTTGTTCAGAGTTATAAAAGACAAAATGATCGAAAAGCAGTAGAAATTCTCTCCCAAGTTTCTTCTCTTATATGTGATCAGTTGTGTAAAATGCTGAGTCGACATCCTCTAATAGTTTCTAATACATCAGTGTTCAGATGCCATTCAAGGATCGGATGGCAAGACATATTGTTCTCCATAATTTGAACTATGGTTACCTTGCAGATCTAGAAAAGAAATATTAATAATAATAGAAAACAGTTTTGTTACAGGTCTTTTGCTTTATAAAGACTATAAAATGGTTCCAGTTGTGTCCTGCACCTCTCACAAAGTATTTGAACAAGTTAATTCAACAGACACATTTTATTTTGAAAAACAAATAGAATTACTCATTTTTGCAACATTTTTTTGCAGTAATCAAACACATATTTTAACCGAAACTTAATTGGATTTGGATACTAAAATTAAAATCAAAAGATGGTCATTATTATTATTTTTTTTCACATTCAGATATTTGAACTGTATAGACTTACTTATATAAGCTTACACTGTTTCATACACATAAGATAACTCAAGTAATAACTAAACAAAATCTTGCACATTTTATTGTGATAAAAACAGTCACACACAATAACTTACAACAAATCTACCAACAAAAAGTGCAGTTTTCATGTAAAAACTCAGTACCATACTAGATGAGATGAGATGATTAATAATGCTACTTATTGCTGAAACCTTCCACAGTCCACTTAAAAAACTACAGTATCTGTCTTATTGTGCAGCACTATTATGAGTTATAGGAGATCTCCTGTAACTTGATCAAAATAAATAGTTATTAGTGTTTTAAACTTTCGGAAAAAGTACAAAAAAACTAGTTGAAAAATTTGAAATTTGAGTAGGATTGAGCAAAAGCAAAAGTCTCAGGTAATCTCTTCTAGTGCATAAAGGTTACGTAGATTCCACTGCACTCCTCAGTGCCATCTGAGCCCATTCGTACCTTAAAGCCTCAAGCTGTCCAGACGTTTTGGAAAATAGATCTTCAGCAAGAGAAAGTATGGCTGTGATGTAGAGCTCACGTGCTCAAGTGTCCGATGTTACATCGCTATAAATAACCGTTTTGTTTTGTGATTATACATATTTTAAATATGAATCTTAGTCATTCTTGTTCCAGTGTTGGGGTGAATTTGTTACATCAGCTTTGAATGCACAAAGACGACCTCTAATGCCCAAAAGTTCACAGCTCTTCTGTCCCAGAGCGCCCACAGTTTTCAGTAGTATAATGCAGCTTTCTAGTGCAAATTTATCCTGTTAAGAGCAGGTCAACACACAGAATAACATTAATCATCCATTACACATGACTAAAAAAGGGTTAGTAAGAGCGAACAGTCATTGGTAGAACAGTTAATGCAGCTGAGGTCAATTGTATTTTTAGAGAGGTTGTAGTACACGGAGTTGACCACATGGCGGCAGACAAAGACAGGGAGACGGTGGAGGTGGAGTGTTGCCTTCTAAAACAAATATGAACTTCAAACATGTAGTGTTACATTTTAAAATCATAAATAGAAAGCACAAACGCAACCAGAGGCACAACACACACAGACACTCTCACACTCATCCATATGATAGATAAGTTGCTCTGCATATTTAAGAAAAGAGGAACCTTCACAATCCCTCTTTACCCTGTGGCCTCTTTCTGCTGCAGAGGAAGAAGAGGTGGGCGACTTTGTTTCATCTTGAGTCAAAAGATACTGGCCACTGTAGTCAAAACGTCTCCCATGGTTTGGTTAGTTCATTTCAAAGAGTCTAATTCCATTGAGGTTTTGGAGTCAAGTTTAGCATCATCTTCTCCTTCAAATACAGTTTGCTTGATGTCTGGGAGTGTAGGGAGCAGAAAAGAAGTTTCTAGTCCAGCTCTTCTTCTTTCTATCTTTGACGAATTCCTTCAAACTTCAACATTTCTGCCCTGGTTAGAACTGCCAGTGATCATCAAGAGGCATCTTGGGAACCTGTATGTGCATCTCCACGGGTTGGTCAGGGGGACGATCCCTCCTGTAAGTCACTGTTTTCTCATTGGTTGTAGGAATATATGAGAGATCCTGGCAGATGACAGAAACGCACAGTTGGCAAAAGTCCCACATTCCAGTAAACAATCAGTGCCTTGTAAAAGTATTGGTGAACCTTAAACATTTTCATTTCATTTCGTTACGTTACAACCACAACCTTCAGTACAGTGAGATGGAAATAACAGAATAGTGTTTTTGTATTTAGCTCTCTTTTATAGATGCACCATATATAGCCTGAGCATCACATTAATGTCTCTTCCAGCTTTAATCATCAAGGTATCAAGATTTGCTTTGCCCGTTCTGTTGTACAAAATTGTTCCTGGTCAGTCAGATTGAATGAAGGTCATCTATAAACATCGGTTCTACCACAAATGGACCTCAACTGACCCATTCCAGCATAAAAATGTACTAAAATCTGAACTTTTTAATTATATGTATTATATTAGAATACTAAGAGATTACTACCTGGTAAAAATATACAATTGTAGTCAAATATCTCAACACACTCCATTAGAAAACAGTAACTGTTTTTTTTTCTCACAGATTTTAAATCAGACTAAAGCTTTCCTTTTTTTTTTTAGGCCAGACAGGATTGCAAAAACATATTTAGTGTTTGGTAGAATAGCTTTTTAAACCGCATGGCTTGGGTCAGACACTATTTTTCTACAAACTTCTCACAATAGTTGGAATGTCGCCCCATTCCTCATCTCAGTACAGCAGAGTCAAGTTTGTAGACTGCTATGTTCACACAAATCCTTCAACAAATATAAAGATCAGGGATTTGTGATGACAACTCTAAAACTGAGTTGCTCTTAAGATGCTTTGTAATTAATTTGGCAGTATGCTTGTCCTCTTTGAAGACATATCTGTGCCCACTTTTTCACTTCCTGGCTGATGTCTTGAGATTTTGCTTTAACAATTCCACCAAATGTCATTTCTTCATGATGCTTTCTATCACGTAAAGTGCACCAGTCCCTCCTGCAGAAAAACACTCTCACAACATAATTCTCCCACCTCCACAGCTGACATCATGTTTTCTCCCCCATTTTTCCTTTAAATGTAACACTTAAATTTTAGCTTCATCTGATCATAAAAATGTAGATGTCGTCTCTGTATTTTTTTTTCTACTGTAGTCTGAGTTTTTAATGTTGCTTTTGAAGTAATGCCTTCTTCTTTTCTGATTGGAGAGTCAGCCCATGTCGGTACAGGTTTGGTTTAACATTGAATCTTCACAAGCATTTTTTACACGGTCCATGTTAGTATCTGGCATCAAGTGTTGCACTGCTCTCAAAGAGTTATGCAAAATGGAGCAAATAATGAAACGTTTTTGACTTCCTGTTTGAAGCTTTTGCCGTCGAGTTACAGAGGCTTTGTCGTATGTTTTTTTTAATAACAAACAACATGAGATGTAGATTCTCTGTCTACTCAGTAGCATGAGGTGGACTTCAGCAACTTTCAGAATATCAATTTTCTATATTATAAAATATAGAAGTGAGTAAATCTTAACACACCATCAGTGCTGTGAATTAAACTCCCCTCGAGAGTAACTAAATATTAATATAACAAATTGAGGTTTCAAATATTACCAAAACAAGTATATGCACTAAAGGGCCAAAGCAGAGAGCTCCATTAAGCTGTTTTGCAGTTTTGTTATGAGGTATAAACATGATGATTCAAATCTCCCTTGAGCTCGGCTGAGCAATGCAAGCCCACTCGTCCTGACAACACTTCTCTTCTGCATCTCCATATTTCTTCAAACCCATGCTCCTCAAAGGTGCTGTATGTCAGTGAAAGGTCAAAAATCTGGGAACTTTAGATGCTGAACAGGGAGTTGGGAGGAAATGTTAAAAACAGCTGTACCCCACAGAGCAGACTCAAATTTCTCAGTCTTCAGTGGAGAAAAACTCGTTAACATACATTTTCTCTGGATTGAAGGACTCCCTTACGCCTCTCAGCACTCAAGGGACGTAGGGCTTCCTTCAATTAAAATCCTGCGGCGCTCATGAGATGACAGTTGAGGACTGACCTTTCCAGTGCAATGGTAGCCTAAATCTGCACCAGCGCCCCCTCGTGGCATGACTCTCCTTTGCAGCAGCAACTGTGACACGGCCACCACCACGAGCCCACACAGCACCGTCAGGGCGCACACACTCAGGAAAGTTCCAACCAGCCGCCCACTGCTGACTCGCTCTGTGGAGGGACACGCCAGCACTTTAACATTCAAATGGCTTCACTGTAAAGATCTAGTACTAGCAAAAAGATGGTGATGAAATGCGTTCCTCTATAGACTATAAATGCTTACACTGTGTAGACATACAATTTCTAGAAATGAATCTCAGTAAGTTTGAACTTTTAATAGTGTACTCTTTGTCCATGATTATTTGATTAACTTTACAACCAAGAATAGTGTGCACATGTTTGAATTACTGCTGGATTTTTTCACTGATCTAAACAGGATTAGATTAACACCTCTGCTAATACTTGGTTAAATGTCCCTTTCCAAGTTGCAGAGAAAACAAACACTTTTTGTACCCACCAACAAGTTTCTGAAATCATTCTGGACTAATTCTGGATATTTGTATCAAGAATATTCCAGTTTATGATAGGTTTGAGCCTTAGTAATTTTTGGGTTGTTGCCTAACATCCGGTCAACTTTAACACGGTGTTCAGCTAGAAAATTATGCCAAATACGCATCAAAGCTGGTTTTTGAATAGAGAAAATGCAACTCTGAGTAACAGTACTGGAATAGTTCAGACCTAAACGATTTCCCAAATGTATGGACAATGAGAAATGGTGTGGGGTTTTCCCAAAACTTCCCTGAGGGGGCATTTTTCCAAATATTAGAGGGGATGTATGCATAGATTTGAGCCTGCACATATACTTTTAAACTTGTTTGGATAAAGGAAGACCTCTGAAATTTAAACTTGCAAAGGACTAGTTGCTTTTAAAACTCATTGAAACTGAACCCCAAACACAATATGACATTCAAACTATTGAGAGTGTTTATACTTCAGACAGCATTGTGTTTTATGGCTTCAACAACTTGCTTGATTCAGAATATCTATAAGGCTAGAAATTCCTCATTGTACTTCTGAGAAAAGCAATATTTGAAAAATAGCTTCAGTTCTTTAGTGTTTTACAACCTCTTTGCTCCATAACAATTACAAGTGATTAGTCCAAGAGTGACTTAGCGCTTAGATATCAACTTCAAGAGATCATATTTTGCTATGTTAAATTTTCCTCTTCCTCCTCACTGCTTTAAAAGGTTCATGCCTTTTATCCCAAAGAAGACATTATTTCTGAACCACTGTCTATGCCAGACTTTTCAATAAAACCTTTTAAATGCTTAGCTCAGCAGACCCCAAGCATGATCTACCACCACCATACCAGACAGCTGGTTCAGGGTTCTTAGCTGTGAAAGTCTAACAAATAAGAAAATCAAAAAGCCTTGTATTCCACTGTTTCTGATTATTTAGAGCAGAAGTTAAAAATGAGTCTGGTAGGCAAAAGCATTATTTTTATAAGAGAGTGTGAAAGTATCAGAAGAACATGCATTGTACTGATCTTATCCTGATAAGACGCAACAAAAATATTACAGAGCACATCTATTTATATATATGTGCATCTGGATCATACATTTTATGAAGACAAATGAATAATTAGTGTGACCCTTGCATTTAAATGAGTACATTTTTGTGAGCTTTCAAATAACTGAAATAAATCCTAAAGTGATACACTAAACACACCCATATACAACTAAAATCACACACACCCATACACCCCCCCCCCCCCACACACACACACACACAGTGCTCAGTCAGAGGCAGCAGTGCCAGTGGTGCTTTGCTGAACATTTAGCTGGCTGTGTGTCTGCTGGGGAGCATGTGCAGATGACGAGCTGATCGCTCCAAACAAAGAGTCCAAAGAGCGCTCTGACATTTTGTAACTGTGTTTCCATAGAGACCTGGCTCCTGCTGCACCCGGGGAGCAGTGGGTGTGAACGGGAAGAAAGTGTCCCGTCGGGCTGGGGAAAAAGAGGGGGGGAGGACGCACAATAAAGAGTCCTGTTCCAAAAATTTGGAAGGCGGGGATGAACTGTAACACTTGGATGTGCAACTGTGTATGCGCGCGCGTGCCGGTGCAGATTAGGTGTGTGTTTGTGCATGAGAAACTAACAAAGTGAGCTGGAAACTGAAAGAAAATGTAAAATACAGCTGTAGCACTGACAGCCGGCCTGCTGACTCCAATCCACCAGGGTGTACTGAACCAGTCGTGGAAGCAACGGAAGTGACCTCGCGTGTGTGTGTGTGTGTTTACATTGTTCTGGTCTTTTGCTAATGTGAAGCTGAGCCTGACTGGAGTGCAAGTTGATCTGAAACTGATACTGACAGCTGTCATTACCGAGCAAATTCAAATCTCAGACATGTTAAAGATTCAGACCAAGAACAAGCCTGAAGTCAATTTGAAAATCTTGGTATATAAAAATGCTGCTAGTAACTTAGCAGCGTTCACAACAACAGTTGTGAAAAACTAAATAAACAATAGATTTCACTATCTTGGTAATACTGGAGATACTGGTATTAGCTTCTCTTTAGCAAATATAGCTTAAATTAGCATTCATTCATTTTAAAATTTCAGTCCCTCAATTTACATGAGGTACTAAATAGAGACAGTTGGGATATATTAAAGTGTCCCAAAGAAATATTTTAACAATCCCTTAAAGTTGATGTCTTTAGGGCAAGAATGATTAATTCTTAATGAAACAAAAAATCATGCCAATGGAAATTATTGAGCTTGTTTTAATTTATCATTAATTGATTTACTGATTATTGTGACAGGACTTTGCGTTATAAATAGAGTCATGATGGGTAATGACCTTTAATTATCACCTTGGGATCATTAAAGTATTTCTGTATTGAATTGAATCCAAATGTAATGCAGAGTTGCAAATGGTAATTTAAACCATTTGAATTAGACTGAGTATATCTGAAACTATGTAGGTCGCGCTGCACCAAAGCAAGCCCCAAATTATCACTCTTCCACCACCGTGCTTGGCTGGTGTCACACATTTGTGCTGAGATAATGCGATGTGTTTAGGCTAAACTTAGAACTCTGTGTTGAGGCCAAGCATCTCTAATTTGGTGTTGTCCATCTAAAGAACTGGTGTAGAAGCAAATGGAAAACCTAAACTGTGTGGCTGGTTGTTTTCTTCTGTAAAACCACTCAAACATCTGTACAGTTTTGAATTTCACGTCCAATCTGTAGCACACACATAGATCTTTTTGCATTCCACTGTTCGACCTCTGGATGAACTCGCATGGATATTCACCTCTGGAAAGACTGGCAGCTGCCTTGAATGTTTTTCACTTGGGAGAGATATTTTTCATTGTAGAATGATAGGTTCTACATTATTTTCAAAATTGCGTTAAAATCCTTCCGAGTGTGAAGGGCAGCCAGAGTTGCTCCAGTAAGACTGCGCCTAGATTGCCTCTAGGATTGCGTTGCTCATGGTGGGAGGATGTCGGAGTGACTCTGTGACGTTAGTTTTGATTTGTTCTCTTCGTAAACTTTTGTTCGTAAATTTTTCTGTCCCGAGGCATTGTGTTTTAGAACACCGTGTTTTGGGTCATGTTACTGGAAGGATTTTTGCTCTTGCTTTTTTTATTTTAGGGAAAGTTGGTACAATGAATAACCGTGGCAAGAAGGTACTGTTTTCACAACTGGGAGCAGCTGACTATCATCTCAAAAGCTCCAGTAATACAACCCCAATAGCACATGAGTTGAAAATGATGCTTCATGGATGCAGAGCATTACCAAAGAGCAGAAAGAAGGTGGAAGTTCAAATGATCTCTTCCACCGATCATGCTCTACCCACTGAGCCACCTAGTGCCCAAGTTACAACAACATTTAACTTCCCTTTGGGATAAATAAAGTATTTTTGAATTTAAATTAAGTCAGTTAATTTAAAGTATTCAATCAGAAGCATACGGCTTGTCCTTTTTACTTCCACATTGACAACATTATTTTTGCAATCCAAGCTTTTTGTTTACTTCAGATCTTTAATACAGCGCCTATAAAAACCTTACTTATTAAGTCTGCAGCAGAACTCGTTCTCCTGTGTCCAAATAAACAATGATTGATTTTGGTTTGGAAAGTTGATACAAAGAATTATACTTTTTCTCACCAGCATTATCTTCAATTCAATTCCAACATGATGGCTTATTGTTAGTCACAGTTTTTTTTTTTTTTTAACGTTCCATGTAAAAAATTTGCTTTGTGCAAATTTTGTGAATATCTTTCAAAAGCTCTAGATGCACTACCGTATGGAATCTGTTGTTGTTTCTAATATCAGGAGGAAGGTCAGTTAGATAGGAAATCTTTTGAAATGCGTGCACACAAAACAATGCTGCTTTATCCAGGTCAAACTCAGAACATTGTCCCACTCAGCTGTGTGTTCAGAAAAGCCAATAAGCACAACACGTGAGGTGAACACTAAATAGCTTAAAGTCCATGCAGTCCTCAGAGGTTTAGGATTGTTCTGACACTGTAACTTGAAACTGCAACTTTCTAGCTTAGAAAAATAAATATATATATATATGTTCCAATGTGTACAGAGTAACTACCTGATCCACAGTTAACTGAGTTTTGTCATAACTTTGCAACATAATTATTGTGTGGCACTAACTTCTTCTTTTAGCCCATCTTAGGTTATTGCAGCTATTTATAGAAATATGAGAGAAAAATTACAAGTTGTCTTTGCTGTGCTGAGGTGCATCTCTAAATAAAACGATGGATACAGATCTCAACTTAAAATATGTTCATTTTTGTTAGCATGTAGGAATTAAACATTTCTTCACAATCCAAGTTTCTACTTGTTGTACCTGAAAAATCTGTTTTGGAGCTGATATGAAGAGCGCAGGTGGTGTTGCATAGCTCTGCCTCTTCTTGGGAGAGACCTCGAGAATGATGGCAGTCCACACTCTTACTAAGAGAAAGAGAAAAAAACTTTGAAAACAGACAAAACAAATTACCAAGTCAACAGTTTGAAAAAAAGGCTACAGGAGTTTATTTTGAGCATTTAGGATACAAGTAGTAATTGACTAAGTACCAGGAGGATTTTCGGATGACTTGGCAGGTAGGACATTTCTCACAGAAGTCTCCAGATCGTTGGGGATCAGTACACACACATTTGCCACACACACACTTTCCATAGTCACTGCAAAGCAAGCCATCTGCGGATTGACAGCTGGTTTTGGAGGTGGGACAGCTGCAACTGTCACCTGTCCAGCTGACCTCGCACACACACTCGCCTGACACACACACACCTCGGCCTGAAATTGAAAAAAAAAAAAAAAAAAAAAAAAGAGTCTCAATAAGAACTCAGAGGCATTAAAAAGCAGTGCCTCATTTTAAAGTATTTGTGATTCAACTGGAAATGAAATGAAATGCTTTTCAACCTTACCTCCACACAGCTGTCCCTTCTCATATGGGCAGGAGAAGTCGTCCATTTCACAGTATTTCCCATATATCGTCCCAAGCCTGCTTTGCTCACACACACATTTTCCGCACTCGCACACTCCTCGGCCGCTGCAATTCACATTTGACCCCTCTGCTTTGCAATTTCTATTTGGGTCTGAGCTCGAGTCTTTCATATGTCCGTGATCTGGCCTCTGCTCTTGACCGACACCATGGTGGCTTCCCCTGCAGGGTGACTGGTCGTTGCCATCACAACGGCCTGTTGGTCCACATTTGCACTGACATTTAGAGTGGATACTGATGACAGTGGACTCATTGTAGCCCACCGGATGCACCAACATTCTCACATCTTCATCTTCACCATCATCAGTACAGGAGTGTTGGCCAACAGTGATATTAAAGTAGACCTGCAGGAAAAAGTAAGATCCATCAATTTACTATTTGCTGGCTCAACGCCTTCTGAATGAAATTTAAGTGTTTGATTGCTCACAAATGGAGGTGAGTTATGTATGATTTTCTATATTCTAAAAGGCAGAAGCAATATAAAGCGTGGAAGTCCTTTAAGAGAGGCATCATAAACGAAGGCCTGGGCGCGCTGTGAGTTTACTTACAAACCGCAGAGCAGGACAAGAAGCACAGATTGATCTGGGGGCTGCTGATGATTCAGAGGATACATAAAAAAATGACTAAGGGTTTCTAAAGGTTGAAAGCTCACGCTAACCAAATCTACAGACAACACGCAAACAGGATTGCGTCAGCAGAATGAGAAGAATAGCATGTGCAATAAATAAACTAAATTGTGAATGCTGCTTCTGCTCCTAATTTTAGCATGTCTGAAAAGCAGGTGCAAGCTGGCAAGCAAAAATATCTGTGCTCACTGTGGCAAGAGAGAGGCATAAATGCAATGACAGGGGACTTCACTTGTCAGTTATTTGGAACATTAAAAGAACAGTAAATTAAAATAATAAAAAATAGATTAAAGCAGAAATTGAGCTGTGGGAATATCAAATATTTTCACTTTTATGGCAGCACACTGTTCTGTGTCTTGATGTTCTGAAGGAGCAGAAAAGCTGATGCAGATTATATTTTATAAGCTGCATGTTTCACAAATAGTGTGGGCAAAAGATGTCTGCAGATTAATGCTGCTGGATCTTCTTTAGGCAACACATCAGTGCTAACACTTGTGCAGCCCACACTAGATACAACACAGGTGATAAAACACTGTGACATATTAAAATAGGAAGATATGATGTGACACAATATCATATAGGTGTAATACAACACAATTCTGGACAACATAATAAAATATAATACATAACAATGCATTTTGGGACTTCTAACTTTAATATTCTTGTGGATAAAGTTGTGTTGTTGAATGATTTACTGGATAAACGTCTTAGCACTCCGATTGTGAACATGTTGAATTCTCTCTGCTGATGCTTATTTGAACCTATACACCAATTCAGTTTCACTGTAAACCTGGAATAATTATGTGATGAAACAGAAATGATCAAACTCTTTTGTTTTTTACAGCACAGAATCAGGTACAATGTTCAGTTAACGAAGTAAGCCACTATAAAAACTGATTCGGGACAGCACAAAACTTTCCCTTGTTGATTTTGGCTGGAGATAATTCTGACTGGCTCCTGGAAGTCTTTAATAAAACCCAACTACAGTAACAGTAAAGCTCAGAATAATTATACTGCTGTACACTAAACATAAAGATTTGAATCTACAGTCAACCTCTCTTGATTTTTATCATCCTTCTGGTAAATTTCGGTACTTTCCATAATACAGTGTAATCCACCCATGGATGAAAATGCTGGGCATTAATTTGTGCACAAAGGAGTAATTATGAGGCAGTGAGTAAGCACCTCAGTGTTAGACAGAGAACACCAAATCTTTTGGTGGGAATAAATCTTAGGGAGCAAGTAGAAGAACAGAAGATTTTTCAGTGGATAAACAAATTAGTTTTTGTTTTAAACTACTGCAGCAAAAAGCTCTGTTAAGAGTAATGAAATGAGCTTTCTGAGCAGGTGTTGGACCCGGTATCCAGAGCAGTCTGTTTCTGAATATAAATACCTGCCAACATTAATGCTCTCATATGGAGCACGGTAAGGATTATCATAAGAAAAGGTCATGGAATCACATGGGAATGTTTTCCTGTTAAATAGAGATTATAATCCGCTCAACTCGGATTATTTACCAAATTTCTTCTGTCGTGTAAAGCTCTCAGTGATGTGTTTGTATGTGCTACAGTAATCCGATACGTCTAATGCACTCTCCGGATGCCTCTTTTGAGAATTTTTTCTTTAATTAGACGATAATGGCTCGTTTTTTTGTGTTTACCGTCTGGCCTGGCTGCACCCCTAAGCAGCTCTGGTCCTTGGCAGTGGATCCGCGGGGACAAAGAGGAGAAACAGACACCCAGTACCTGCTGACTGCCTTGTCCTCCACTGACACTGACACCGCCACCTCAGACAACAGTTTCTGTGGAGAACAAAAACAGATGAAACGGCAGCATTAGGTTAAGGTCTGAAGTTCAATAATCCAAGTTAATTTGATGATTTAAGTCAAGGTTAAGATAAAAAAAAAAAAACAACTGTGAAAGCTTCCTTATTTCTTTTTATTTTTTCCTTCCTTTCTTTCCGTCTCATTAAAAGACTTCTGAGGACGAGGAGGTGGGGCTAAAAATAGCATCTTTGTGTCTGTCCGGGATTAGGACACATGGTTTCCGTAGGGAACTGATAGCTTTTATAATGGAAGCTTCTGTTCAGGCATCGCTGCTTGTGTGTGTGCCTGAATGCATTACAGAAAACCCAGATCTGTGGATTCGGCAGATTCTCGGCGCAAACAATGGCCTGCTTTGCCGCCGGGGAGCTCATAGCCCAGAGACTACTGGCAGTTGAACCTCCTAGTTTCACATACACAAATAGACTCTCACACACACACACACACAAGGTCAACCATGTTTTAACCTCTTCTTATGTCTTTTTATTTTTTATTTTATTTTCTGTTTCATCTGCCCAGACAAAACCACAAACTTCTCCCTCTGTCGGATTTCCCACGTTCTGAAATGTGAGTTGTTGAAAACAAAACAGGCATCACAAAAGCTTTTCTCATGTGAAGCTCTTGTGCTTCTCTATGGCACTGGCACCTTGCTTTGATGAATGAAAGAAGACAGGGAATTTTAAAGAGAAACCGCAGGTGGATGATTTTACCTTGTACGCATCTACCACCAGATCTATAAGGTTCGGTGCCTGAAAGAGGCCTAACTTTCCCAGGACTGATCCAGGCAGCAGCTTCACCAACTCCTAAAGAAGGAAACATAGCTGGAAGTAATTTCTTATCCAAATCTTATAGTCCAAATCAGATAAGGTGCTTCATTATGCATATATGCAATTTTTTCTTAAGTTTCTGTATCAAAATAAAAACAAGTAAATGGTATAGATTCATTAATTACCTCATACCACTGGTACTGCATCTTCTCCACAGCGAAGATGGGGTAGATATGGTTTTCAAGCAGCTTGTCAGACAGTAGACCTAAACTGGGATGGTCCTGTGAAGGAGATGTTTGCATGGAGTTTACCCGTGATCCTGGTGAAGCAAAGCGTAACCAAAGATTCAGATTTACAAATTTAAAAAAAATGACATTCCCACCAGCTCTGTGCTTCCAGTGTAAACGTTGTTGTCCAGGTGACACCGGCCGTCGTGCGGCGTTACGATCCCAGCCAGCCTGCTGTCCAGGGCGAGGTGAGACGGCTGGTCTGTCATCAGGAGCAAGAGGCGCTTTGCCTCTGGCCGCCAACCAACTGCACGCTGCCAAAGAACAAGAAAAAAGAGGTTATATTTAGTCACATTGCCAGAATTAAAGAACTCTTTGGAGGAAATCTCAGCATTGGATGTGAGATAACTCATAAACATGACTGAATGCGGGCTATGTCACACTGCACCCCAACTTTTTTGTTGGAAACGTCATTGCTTTATGACAAATACCGCCACAAATCGACGTCAGCCCTGTTTCTGGAAAGCCTGTTCCAAAAATTCCCCCATTGTTAAAAACTCTTAAATCACTCCTTATCGATACAGTCATAGCAACTGATGTGAAAAACTCTGGAGGCTTCTTATTTTAAGGATTTACAAGTGCGGTTGAGGAAAAAAATGCATACTGAAGCAGTTTATTCATCTGCATTAGATTCCTCATTGCAATGCCAAATTTAAGCAAAACCAGCAGAAATTCCCCCCATTATCAGTCAAAGCGGCTCCTTCTTCATGTCTGTGAATCATCAGAGACAGTGTGAGAAAATGGGACCATGTGTGCACGTTTGTGTATTTAGGAAAACTCTCTGAGTTTATAGTATGGATGATGTAATGGAGAGTCTATTTCTGAACATGACCACCATCGAGGTCACTGAAATCTTGCCTTCTGCTGCCCCTATTCACATGATGTGACTCAAAGCCCCCCTGCAGCCGTTTTGTGAGCCTCGGTGACTGTGTGCAGTGGTGTCATTACTTAAACGGGATTCCTGCAGCAACACGCAGCGCTGAGTCAGAATGCTTTCAATTGTTCCAGCAACATGCCACTCTCAGGGTCAGACGGGTGGCTCAACGCGTTATTCACCTGGCAGACAGCGGCCTGCAGCATGGCGTCCAGTCCTCCCTCGGGCGTGTCCACGTTCGCGGAGATGCGCTGGCGCTTCATCACTCGCGTGAACTCGCTGATGTTGCCGGTCATGCTGAGGACGTGGTGGAAACCGTGGGCTGGACGACAGCGGATCTGGTAATCACTGGTAAAAGGAAAAAGAAATCAATGAGATAAGTTATTATTTACAACTTTTAGTGTCCATCAATAAAACCTAATCAGTTAATTAAAACAGGGACATTGGATCTAACGTGTCTATATGATTTGATTTGGTTAGTATGAATGTGATTTTGTTGGGATTATCAGTAAAACTATTCATAACTTGGAGGTGTCTTTTCGAGTAAAGTGCCTTGACATGACATTTTTAATTTGACATTTACTTGAGAACATAATAAAATATTTTATTTATTTGAACTCAATCAAAGAATTGAGTTCATTAGGAGAATTTGGCCTCTTTCACTAACTCCTTATGCTTTTCCTACTGAGCAAATGTACTCAAATTAAGGCATGCTTTTTAAAAATATTTCAGAGAAAGATTACGCTACTCCAATAAAAAAATAATTAGAAATATTTTGAGTACCTCTAGATTTGTAGGGAATTTTAATAACTGAATTCCTTGCATACGACTCTCCTTTTATCATGAAAACATGAATGCTGTGTGGGATAATGAGGTAAATTTTGAAGTCAGACTTTACTAGATAAGACAAATGACACATTCTCCTCTGTACCTGCAGGGGTTGTCGATCTTGGAGGGATGGACACTCATGAAAGGGGAGACAGGTTTGTCCACAAATGAGCCAAAACCTAGCCAAAGGTCTGAGGTGTGTTGCGTCATCCGGAGGGACAGTGCGACGCCCACTGTCTTGAGCTGCAGGACAGAAAAGACGAAGGAAAAGAGCGTAAGCAAATAAGGAAGGAGATATTGTTGGATCAAAAAGAACAGTAGAGAAAAATGAAGTAGAAAAAGAGGAAGGAAAAGCCCGAACAAGCAGTAGAACAATATATTTTTTTCCCTAGTTCCTCTTTTTTTTTTCCTAGGGAATTTGTGTAAACTCAGCTTTGAAATCAAAATTTTGGTGATGAATCACTTTTTTTCCACACAAGAGCAGCGATAAAACAATAACTAATAGTCCACAAGCCTACATGATCAAGGTTTTCCTGCATGGAGGCTGAAACATCCACCAGGTAGTAGAGATCTACAGGATAGCGCTCCAGTTGTTCCACGGCAACAACAAAACTGGCCTCTGAACCTGGACACACACAGAAAACCGTGAAGTGACTTCGGTTTAAATGAGACACAAAATCCTGAGTTTCAGCTTGTGTACCTGGCCGGAGGGTGATGCTGATTTCCCGTGGGGACACTTGTGTGCTGTTCAGCGTGGCATCGACCTCCACTTTGACGTCCGACCGCTCCATGAACTCAGGCCTGCAACCTCTCCTGCGAAGGTTGTCCGGCAGATCGCAGCGACGGCTCTGCTCAGCCCCGTGCAGGTAGTCCTAGGTGCCAAATGTGTGCAAAGATTTAAAAAAGTTTCAGTTTTTATCCGTTATGACTATTCAATGTATAAATATTACATTTGATGATGGAGAACAAGCTAAGCCAAAAAGCAAAGATCCTTCAGAGCAAAGAACGCTTTTGTATCTCCTTTAATGAGCAGGAGATGTTCCTGGGGAAATTTATGTTTGGGTTTCCATAGTGGATCTAACATAATCCATGACAATGGTTACATACAAAGATGGAAGACTGGACTTACAGAACCACATCCGGTAACAGGGGGGCTAACCTGACTAAGCGGGAGTAAAAGCTGTCATAGTGAGGTGGAAAAGTTTTCATTTTCTTTGTCAGTCTTTCCTCAGTTTCACTCCTCGCCCATTCATAGCAGCAGCGGCACATGAACACACCGTTAACAGGATGTGGTTTCACTTTACCTTTGGTGTTGGCAAAGTGCGTTGGTGATGGCAAACTGAAACCACTTTTACTATCACTTACCTTAGTTTCATTTTCTATTTTGAGCTGTTTTATTCTGTTTGTATTGATTTGAGACAGAGGGACTAGAGATGAAAACCATAGACCACGTATTATTTAAGCCCTTAAATTGCTCCTCTTGAAGTATTGCCAGTGAATATGTAATCTCTCATGTCTCCATAAAGATACAGCAATTATTTAAGCTTTTGAAAAAAAAAATAAGGTGAGAGAACACCTAAACACTGAGTAAAAAGTTTAATTGTTAGCTGTCTTGACTGCACAGCCCAACATCATCATGACTCGTAGCTTTGGAAGAGATTACTAATATTTGGTACTTTGGCTTGTTGACTGAGGCATGGAAATGCAGTACAGTGGCAGCACAGTTGTAAAACCTCACTGCTGTGTGTGTGTGTGTTCACAGTGAGTTATTAACCTCCCATGGGTCTGATTTCAAGCGTGTGACGAGACCAACAAGATTGTACAGGCGTGTAGCGGAGCAGCTTAATTACTGGGGGATTTCTACTAATGCAAGACAGAAAAACCCACCAGAGCAAAGCGTCTGACAGTCTACAACAAGAGTTGAGACAATTTCTAACTTCATGACCATGAGCTGAACCTGAAAGCCAGACTGACTTCTGTTTATTTTTAGTTATCACTGACCAGCCCTTTAATACCTAGAAGTTTCTGACATACTTCCTGGGACTTTCCTTTCTGGGCTAGGATTGTAACTGCCTACATAAACACAAATTTGGATTTACATAAAAGCCGCTAACACTTTGTTTTCAGTGCTTGTCTGAGCGTGGCTGTGTGAGCTTGTAGGAGGTTTTGTGGATGATGTTTGAAGGCACTTGGCCCAACAACATGAATTCAGAAGAAATTTGGCATGGGAGCGTCCGAACACACACACTTGTTGACATTATACTTCTACTGTGATGTCACTGCATGTGTGCGTGTGTGTGGGGTGTATGTGTGTGTGTGGTAACTGGTGTGGCACTGGGAGGATTTGGAATTTCTCAAAGCTGATCCAGGGGTGGACTCTTTACAAGAAAGACAAGACAGGGAGACAGAAAAAGACAGATAGAGACAAACAGAGGGGGAGATGCGGCGATATGCGTGAGCACGGAGACTAAACACAAGGATAGAGTGTAGTTCCGTCTCTGAGAAAATGTTCACACAGAGGCTGACGCGCTCACACAGGTCACACAACGCAGACCGCTTTGGGCTCAAGCATACACATTATATTCTCATTTGCGAAAGCCACAAAAGCTTTGGTGCGTGTCATCTGAAGGAATGCTGCTGAAAGGCTGCCACGTTCCCACTGTTTGCTTTATTTCTTTTTTGTCTGTTACGGACAAGAGCACACGCACACGCACACGCACACGCACACTTGTGTACACATTCCCACCTCCTGGAAACACCAAGCACATTGTGGTCCACGTTGCAGGCAATCTGCGCAAGAGGTGACGCTGGGCGACCAACACGCCCTGGCTCCTGCGGATAGACGGAAACAAAAAGGAGCAGGGAGGAATCTGCGATTAGCATATGAAGGAAACGTGTGAGTCAACGCTCATTAGTCATGCAGCGAAATCTGTGCAGACGTTAAGGATCTCATATCCACTCATGATGAGGGAAGAACCACTCGGCATCTTGCGTCGAGCCACTCAGCACAAATTAGCAAGTGTACAGCAGTGTGGGAACAGGTGCCGGAGTTGTTGGAGTGGTTCCCACACGCTCACATAAAGTAGCTTTAGGCAGTATTTTTAAGAAAACAAGAAAGAAAGGAAAAAGAAAGAAAACAGGCATGTTGGAATAGAAAGTGATGAAAGGCACATCCTTCACCTCATCATTCCTGTAGTGGGGTTAATGGTTTATTAGAGTAATTTACCGACTAAAATCCAATTTCCCAGAGTCATTTCTGTTAGTTACAGAGCTGTAATGTGGGACAGAGAAAGAATGTGGGTCCGAGCATCACTAGCAGACCCATCAACAGGCTCTGACCCATTTAGGCACTTTGACCGCAATTAAACCCCTTTCAATGATTTAACTGTTCATCCAAAATGATGGATGGCGGAGGGAAGCAGATCAGGCTTTTCCTGGCTTTAAAGTCTAATTTGAAAGTTGCTTTTCTTTTGTTTTAACAACTACAACGACCTAAATCTCTGGCAGACTTTTGTTTGAGCACCTCTAGCTGATGTGACTGTTGCAGCTGCGAGTTTGGGGATTTCCGCTCAGGTATCCATGAGCGGGCGAAATAAGTCCATCGAGGCCAAGCGATTTTGTCTGATAGTAGTCCATTTTTTGTAACACAAAACTGTGTTACAAAACCCTTTTTTTTCTCTATTTATGTCCAGGTGATTTTTTTCGTTAATTTTTTTTCCTATTAGTGTGTAGATTTTGACCTAGTCAGCTCCCACAGTCGGAACTGGAATAAACTGTACTAAACTTTGACAAGACACTGTCCTTGTTCAGTTTGAGCATCTGGCAGTGTACCTGTCATCTATTTTTAAATATTTTTTACACTTACACCAGTACATTTAATTTATTTAGACAGCCCAGTCAATTCAGAAATGATTGTGCCAGTAATTGCTGGCGTTTCTCATCCTATTTTCTGCCATTATCTTTATGTTCTCTCGCAGTTGTTTATCTCTTCACAGAAGATTTTCTCTTATCATCTCTGTAGAGCCATTAAAGGGGCGAAAGCTTCCATTAACTATGTTAACCACAGATAGTACTTCTAAATCAGCTCTGCTCTGTTTATCTGCGTTTCTCTCCAGTACATAAAGCTTCTGATGGAGCTAATGTGAACGAACTCTATGTCCTCTCTGTTGTCTCCACTCGACACCCAGTCACTCAGTCAGGGCAGAAGGCTGCTGATTTTGAGTCTGACTCTGCTCCCTTTAAAAGGAGCTTCTTCCTTTCCACTGTCACCGCATGCTTGCTCAGGATAAAGGAGTCCAGTGGAGACTCGGTTGGGATTTTACTTAACCTCAACTTGATTGTGATTGCAGCAGCTTATCTTTTTTGCTAACTTGTACTCCTTTTTTACACATTTTAAGGGTTCTCTGTTTAATTCTGATATGTTTTTTTTTTTATTTCATATTTTTGCTGTATTTCAGTATTAAGTTTGTGTGTTCTCTGTCAGATGTCCGTGGACAACTTTTCACCAAATGACATTATTTAAGCCACTGAATCCGATTGTACTGGACAACATTTAAGATCACATAGCATTGAATGTAACTGGAAATTAACTTGACTCTGAGATTGCGCTATCTATATTTGTAAGAACTTAATAGGCTGAATTGGATCCCACGAAGCAAAATAGAAATGATAAATTGTGTGAAGTACTTGTTTATGCTGACCTACAAAATTGAATGGAATTTAATTAAAAATGTGTTTAATCCACATCTTTAAGAGAGAAAAACACTCCAATAAAAAAAGAAAAAAAAAAGTTTTATCACTCCCCTACGCAGATGACAGACTGCATCCAGAGTTGATGCTGTGCAGTGATTGTTTGAGATGACAGCAGTAATTGCTGTGATGTAATTGGGTCTTAATGAGCCTCGACTCACCGCCGCTGGAAGCTTCTGCGCAGACAACGAACGCCACGCAGCAGAGCAGGAGGACACGCAGAGGACGGCTGCGTTGCCAGGAAGTCATCCTTCACACTCCGGGACGCCAGAGACGCGAGAGCCTGAACTGCTACTGGAGGTGGAGGTGGAGGTGGGGGCGGACCGGGTGACACTGAGCTCTGTGAGTCCGTCGCCGCGCCAACAATAGCCGGGACTGCCAGAGCGAGCCGCGGGACATTGTCTTTCACACACTAACCGTCTAATCCCGGAAAGGTATTCCCAAACCCCGACTCAGATGAGCTCACAAGCGCCCTCCCCCCTCGGACCACGGGAGAAAGGTGGACTGCGGCGACAGCTGCGGCTCAGGTCCCTCCATCTATTTTCCAGGTGTGCTGTCGCTTCTGTCTCTCGGCTGCCCGGTGGAAGTCTCAGTCCGCGGCGGGACTGCAGGAGTGGGGGCCGGGGGACAACGAGAGCGAAGAAGCCGCTTCGCTCAGCTCAGCCGGCGCACTCCGACGTTGCTGACTGAACACATCACGCACTAAAATCCAGGAGAACGAGCGCGTTTTAACCACTGCAATGACTGCCGATGGCATGGCAACGCGTTTATTCCGTGAGGGGAGGGAGCAGAGAGACAGAGAGAGAGAGAGAGAGACAGAGAGGGGAGGGAGAGATAGGCGATAAAGTGCTTTCTACGAGGAGTAGTGATGTGGTGCATTCCAGAGTGAACCGTGGCCTTGGACTGAACGGTGGTGTTTATGCTGCTTCTTAGGGGAGCCATTTAGCAGCAATGAGAGCTCCTGTGTTGGAGGGAGAGCCTAAAGCCTGGTGGGTGGATGCATGATGGAGGACGTAGCCAGAGCTCTTGCAGCGGGGTTCACAACCAGGAGTTCCAGGCAGAAGAGGTGGGGGTCTGTGTCTATTGTGCGGGGATTCCAATTACTCTGAGTAACCTCTGCTCTTGAGCTCCAGCTCCAGCCAAATACTCACTGAAACAACACAGCATTTGGAGGCAGAGCAAAACAGACAAGAGGACAATAGCTCGTCCGCCTCGTGGTATTATCGTGCTCCACTCTTTTATAAGTATGCCAAACAAAACAGGCACAGCCAGCCCTAGACAGAAGCAAGCTAATCATTACCTTAGCCACCCTGTCCCAAAACCAGTAGGGGTCTTCCGAGAGCACAAGAAATGACTCAGGAGTCAGGTCTACAAATGCACATTTTCACAGAAGTGATTCAATAAGCGATTGTGCATTTATATTTAAAATGTTATGCATGCAAGCAGGAGGTGAAGACTTTTTTTTTTTCTGAGTAAAACATTTGAGAAGCGTCTGCTTCCAGACCACAATCTCCACTGGAAACATATATTCACCACCAAGTGAAATTTATCCTGTTGTTGTATTTTCTTGTTTTTCCTGCAATTCTTGTTATTGTCTGAGAGTCACAACTCACCAGTTGTCTAAATAACTGGAAAAAAAGCACAAAGCTTTAAATACCACAGAATTTGTTCATAACTCCTGCAGTCTGGAAGAGTTGGGCATTGTTTTAGACATGGAAAGCCCTAATGACAAATTTAAGCAACGATTTTTCAAAACTGAGGTCTTAACAAATTGCAAAGACATGTGAAAAGTTGTTCACATGTTTTGGAGCAAAACATTGTACAAATTAAAGTTGGGAAAATAAACAGGAACGGCCCACTGAAGTCAGAATTGAAGATGGAAAATGGTTGTTTCTCACCAACCCCAATCTCCAAATTATTATGGCTGACAGCTGCAGTGGCAAACCCTGAATTTGCACTTATGGGAGTTTGTATCTGGTTCATGTGGCTGACAACCTGTCCAGGAAGTACCTCAGCTCTCACCACATGACCCTTGGAAATAGAAACGAGACCCTCCCAATAATACAAGCACAAGTGTGTTTATAGAATTGTCCCTAAGTGTATAGATGCATTTACTATTGGGTTCTTAAATGCTATTAGCTTGTATTGCTAATTGCAAATATTATGTCCATTGAGTACAAATAAAGGCAAAGGCTAGAACATAGTTACTGTAAGTTGAGTCACACATCAATTTTTTGATTTCATTCTATACTGGTGAATTCTTGAAATATTCTATACTACCTATCAACTTTGAATAGTGTCTCTTTGAAGCAAGTATCAGTGGGCTTGGTCTCCTCCTTTTTTTTTTTTTTGGCTATTTGTGATCATTTCTCTCCGGCTGCTTAATTTGCTTCACATTTACCCCTCAGCCTTTATCTGCCATGTTTGACCCCATCTGCCCCTCAGGAGTCTGGAGCAGAGCCTAATACGCCTCTCCTCTCAATTATTCATTTGTCAAATGAGGATTACTTGGATGGGGGAGAGCTAAACACCTCCCAGTCCACGGTCCTACCAGTCACTCTCAATTATGATAATGAGGAAAACACACAGCACACTGTTTTCCGAGTGTGTGAACGATCCCTGTGAAATCCACAGACCGTCTTTATCCGGATTCCAGACCGAGTTTTGTCCTCTTCTGGATGACGGGGTGCAGGGCTCCGGAGGGCAAAATATGGATGCATTCTCTGCTGTGCAAACTTGATAATGGACTCTAGCGTAAACAGATCCCTACCTCTGTCAATGCTGGTCAGTATCAGCATCCTAATGACAGCCGATGTAAACCTGACACAAAACACTCCTCCACTGTAATCACTCCTCACCCCCTTGTCCTCACATCTTTTCACTCTGCCCTCCTTGTGTTTGTCTTAGCTGTTGGCTTGACTTTCCATCACGCTGGTCTGGTTGCATCGCTTTCCAACCACACATTCAAATATACACCCATACAAAAATATACATATGCACCACAGTAGTTCTTACCCACTTTTCAACCAAACACCTGCCGGATTTTTCTGCTCACCCTCCCCCAGACCTCTCCTCAAAGTTCCCTCCTCTCAGTGGTTTTCAAGAGTCTCAACCTCTCTTTGGACTCCCATTCTTTGGCTAAACTGATGTGGGGACAAAACAGGGGTCAGAGGTGAAACATGACCTTAATGGGGATTCCCAAACACAGATGCAATCTAATAACTGCAAGCACACACAGTGACTTTAACATTTAACAATTGTTTTGTGTAAACATAATTTTAAAGAAGGGCATTTTCACTGTGATTCCGTTACAGACGCGGCATTCTTAGTTCCCCTGCTGTGGCAAATGTCAATATGTTTTATAAAGAAGTTTGAAATCCCCTTTGAAAATCAAAATATCATCTCCCTCCCACTCGTTACCACGAAGCCTATTTTTTTCAGTCTAGGTTTGTGTCACCTGAGGGGGAGCACCTCAAATGGCATTCTTCTGCATGTCAGAGATTTCCATTGGTGGAAACCGAACGCAGAACTGAAAAATTTAAACGTAACAAGTCAGCACCATTAGCTCATCTGAGCCTTTTTTTTTTTTTTTTTTACTGAGTCCACCGTTTTTCTTAACATGAGTCAATAATTACATAAACTTGATCTTGGATACTTAACTCATTTCAACATATCCAACAGGATTCAACCCTTTTTCCTACTTTGAATCAAAGCCAATATGATATGCTTCTAATATCTATAAAGATAACTGCCAATTAAGTTTTTGTGTTATCCAGTCAAAGCAGATAGATTAGGATAAAGAAGTGCGCTTTATATCATTACTTTGTGTCATTTATCAACATTTTGTCATTTCCATCATTGTGGAGATTGGAGAGTTTGGAAAATGGTTGAATTTGCCATTTCATTTCTTTTGTCGACTAACATCAAGAAAAGCCAAAAACAGATGTCTCCCCATTTTATGCATTTAAATACACAATGTACATGCTCACAAATAGATATGTTCCATAGCTATGTATGTAGGTAGACACCGACCATGTCAAATGCTAAAAATAGGTTGTAGCTGCAACTTTGATTTAGTTCCACACGGCAAAGTTTCCAGTAGAAATTCAGACTTCATATACATTCCTGCCAAGTTTCAGATAGGAGACTTAGAAAATCAGATTGAGCGGATGAATGATTTCCAGCACCCAAAAGTAGGCCAAAAGTGCCTATTTATTAATCACATAATGAATGTGGTGTGCACTTATAGTTCAATTCAATTTCACTTCAGTTTATTTATTTATAGCCATTTCACACACAAAAATATCATTGTGAAATGACTATAAATAAATAAACTGTGCAACAGTGTGTGTTGCACTGAGAAGTAGAACCAAGGCACTTCATACAAACAATCTTTTAAATTCTACCATATGTACATTCTAACGTATATCAAGCATTATAGTAAGCGCAGTTCATTATTCGAAATAGTTTCAATAGTTTCTACCTAAGTAAATTCTTAATTTTAAAGCAAAAATGCGCTCATAAGCTGCAAAATTTTAAGTTTCATAATTTATTTTCAATAGTAAAATGTTTGATGGGGAAGTCGGTAAAGAGGTGCCCATATTTTTCTAAATGAAAGCAACTAATGTGCAACCATTTGGCAATTTGCTGAAGTCATAACATTGCTGCAATAACTCGGTGTCCTTGTATTTGCCTGCATGGCTTGCTGCCCTGCATTACCTGCTGCTTTCCTCAAAACACAATTGCTTTGTTTCAGTGTTTTGTTTCAAAGAATATTTTTAGTCCATTCTTCACTCGTCATGTGGTGCCCTCGTCATCTGTATGTCTGTTTTGGGATCGTGCAGATGCATCAATTTCCAAATAAAATTTACAATATCTGCTGACTCTTGTTTTTGGATGCTGCATCTGCAAAACATACACACGATTCAAACAAATGTTCTCACTGAAACATGATGCATTGTAAACAATATCTCAGAGAGTATACACAATGCCCTTTACATTAATTGACATGTCTAGTAAAGATGCAGAAACATACACCCAAACTGAGCTAATCATATTTAAAAAAAAAAAAGGCAAAAGTGTGTGTGTGTGTTGCACTGAGAAGTAGAATCAAGCTGAAAATGTCCCACAGTTGTAAACTGTGTATTGAAGTTTCCGATAAACGTCAGTTCAAAAAGTATTAATACAAGCCGATGCGCTGATAAAGAACAACAAACATAAATAAAAAAATCCCCCTGTGAACTCAGCGGTACTGTTTGCACGATAATTTCTTTTTACTTGAACTACTGAAAGCAGTAACAACCACAGTGACTTGTGACTGCTGTTTTAGTGACAATGGTTAAACCAGTTCCCGTCCCGTATTTTTCACTTTCATCAATAGTTTATGGCATGTCGATTTTTTGACACCAACCTGAGGTTTCAGTTACAAGAATCTGAACATACGACGAGCCGTCAGGGAATTAACCTACTGTTATTGTCAGCTGAAGTCTAGCTAAAAATAAACTCTGAAACACAACTGAGTCAGCTTCTCTTCCTCATTTTTTAATGTTATTAGCAAAACACTATTGAATATGTATCACTCTAACACAAATTTGATTCGAAGCTAAATTTTGTAATTCCACTTAAAAGTTGCACGACATTTAAAAAAAAAAATAAAACTTTTTTTTTTTTTTTTTTTGATAAAGTCAGGAATGCTTGTCGTTTCAACATCAAAAATTTCCTTTGAGGTCTGATGCCTGAAATCACACGCTTAAGAAAACATCGCTTTGCTGTTTCCTGGACACAACCGAGGAAACCCCGCGGTTCAGACAATGACAACGTTGCAGTTAAGATGACCATCAGTGGCAGTGTGGTGGAAAGAAATATGCACAGCAGTTTAAACACACCTACCCTTATCCCAACCACCAGCATGACTGCCGGCGCATAACTTACCCTCTAAGACCACAGTGAGCCATGTTTTTTTTTTTTTTTATCTCTTTCCCTCATAAAATGTAGCTGCAGTCATCAGTAACACAGAATCTCTAACACTGAACGCTTTGAGGCTTTTTATTGTTAGGTGTCACATCCATTTTATTATAACTTTTTACATTGATTGGACATAGAAATATCATATAGTCTCGAGACAAATATTCCTTACATAGTTTTGTACAATTGATTTTGTACTTTTACTATGAGGATACAATAAATATCTCACTAACTAAATAAATACTTTCACTCCTATCTTACACCAAAGAGGGCGATGGCTTGAGCCTAGACACACCTTTAAAAACTTTGTTGCTAAGCCGCTGTTCGCTACATTACATCTCAGCTACCTTAATTAACTCTAAATCAGATGAGTGTGATAGAGATTAGAAGCGTCACAGGAGTGTTGTCATGTATAATTTGATCTGCAAGGTGACACGGTTGTTTTCATTATTCTCACAGAGCATGAGTGTGTTTTCTCCTGGTACTATGACTTCCTCATCATGCTGTATGTATCAAACATAGCCTTAATGAGAAATTTGACTTTGCAATTTGACGGCTTGAAATTGGCCTCTGGAAGAAGCTCCTACTTTTTCAGCGCGTCATCACAACAATGCCTTTCCCTGATGTCGTTTTCTTAGGACTGGGAAGCAGATTATATGATGAGCTCAGCAGATGAGCAGTTCCGCCAGGTGTTTGCTAATTGCTGCTGCCACTAGTCTGGAGGGGCTCTATGAGGAAGGTGCGGGGAAGGGGTGCTCTGTGAGGAGGAAGCTCGGCTTAGAGACTGCAGCTTGAAGGAGAAGTTGAGTGCGCTATGTTCAAGAAAGAGTCTAAGGCACCTCCCACGAGAGATGAAAGGATTTCTAAAAAATGCATGAAAGAATCAAAGCAACAGTCCAAATATGTTTTTGATGAAGGAATAATATTATAACATTATATAAAGCTCAAAAAGTCAATCTTAACCCTCCTGTTATGTAGCAGGTCAAATTGATCCGCTTAAAATAAATGTAAAAAAAAATTAAATAGTTGGAAGTATTTTTTTGCATGAAACTTTTTCTATTTGTATTATAGGTACACTATACATATAAATTGAAAATGGTTCATTTTACACATTTGCAACCCCCCCGTGTCTCACATCAGCAATAATGAGGTGCATTATTGCTGTACCCCAGAAACAAACATAAAGGAGGGTTAAATAACTCCCCCACGCACCCCTTAAAAATATACCTTTAAACAACTTCAAAATGTGTTTTTTTTTTTTTTGGTGAGTAACGTAGGAGCACCCGCCACTGACTGCTACTGTTATCTTTCCAAATGACCAACTTGTTTGCCCTTGGCACATAGTGAAAGTGAAAGAAGAAAGCTATGATATACATCTGTTGTCCCACTGTTCTGTTGTTCCCTCTTTGGTGTTGGAGAGTCCCTGATTTTCTCTTTTTTTTTTCTTCTGTCCTCCTTCATCCGGGGTGCCAGCAGTACTGTACTGTATTGCTTTTATTCTGTGTAGGGCATCAGAGCAGAAGCCTGGCTCAACTCCAAGATTCACTTAGAGAAAGAAAGGGAGAGTAAAGGAGTGAGGTCACCAGTCTCAAGGACTCTCAGTCATCATGTCTATGTATACGCAGGGGAATAACAGCCTGGATTCCAGGGCTGCGGCAGGGGAAGGTAGAAATGATGTGCCATCCTGCGGTTGTGCAGACCACAGTGAAACACCATAATTCAAAGGTTCCTCCGAATTTCTTTCCTGATTATATTTCCCTGACGCAACTGTGTACTGTGCCTGAACTGACCATGTAGTCATAGGGAAACTGGACCCTTTTTCTAGGTAATACACCAACTGATTCACTTAAGTAGGTCGCTGCTACAAAGGTAGCAGGCGATCTTTGACACAGAGAGCTATTAAAGACAAGTGTAAAATTAAGGAAACTTGCTATTTTTGATTGAAACTGAAACAAAAGAATGACCATTCAAAGGTTTCTCGTCCCATATGCTTCTCCTCGTTAAAATCACAAATGCAAAGTAACATATAAATGAAATGGGGAAGATAAGTGAAATACATTTATAACACTTTCAATTAATAAAAGTATGGAAAGTGTATTAATCTACCCTATACCAATAATTTTACCACTTTTTGCTGTAAATTCTGTTATTTTTGAGGCAAGGTTCTACCAGGTTTGCTCACAGAGATTGAAATATCTGCCTTTTTTTTTTTTGTGAAAAGCTCTTGCTAGCAGTTGTAAATATCTTCCAAGGCACTTACGCTCAGATTCACATGGATGCTTCGAATGCTCTCCTTTACCTTTCCATACCCTACAAATCTCAAAGAATTTGTGTAAAAAAAAACAAAAAAACACTTTGAGCACAAAATAAAAAGTTGCTGCTGTTATTTAGATGGAATAAAGTTAAGCATAGAAGATTATTAACCAAACTCTACAGAAATGTGGCGTAAAAGAGAAGATTACATCCCTTGAATAACAGAGAAGATAAAAAAGAACGTTGGAGATAAAGGGAAAATCCCAACAAATTATTATTTTCTGCCTCACTTTTCTCCAGTTTCCTTCCCTCCTTCTTTGTGAGAAATAAAGAGATAAGACCTGTGGTCGCTGACCGGTACCAAGGACACTCAGTACTGTAAACAATGAGCAGAAAATTTTGGAAAGATAAGAAAAGTCATGCAGTGCTTAAAAGGAGCAAGGCAAAGATAAACAGGTTGAAACACTGTTATGTTGTACACAGATGAAGATATTTAAAGAGAGCCTGACTTGATAACTGAAAAATATCAGTCTGAATATAGCTTTGTGATTCAGATGTATGCTCCAAAATGATACATAGAAAAAAACAAATAAATGAAACAAGGTACCACTTCATGATCAAGAAATGGGGTTTGGTTCCTTTTCATGGTAACTTTATAGATTTATTTGATCCAAGATATTCAAGACAGCTTTCCGTTTTTCACCCAAACCTAAAGTCTGTTACTGAAACACTCCTTGGAAAGTTTGCTAGTTTTACTTTATGCTTTGTAACATAAATTATGCCCTGCAGGACACGGTGCAAACAAATGGGGGCAAAAATGGGCCTCAGAAAACTGACCTGGTCTATAGAAGTTGGTTCCGGGAAAAGGTGAGTTTTCACAAACAGAAACTAAATCTAAGCTTACGAGAGAAAACGCTGAGTAAACGCTTTACTTATTAATTGAAACAGCAGCCAGTGGCAGCAGTCCCACAGAAATGATTCAATACTGAACGGCTGGACGGTCTAATTAATTCTTTCTTTTTTTGCCAAGTGTTGATAAAAGAACATAAAGCATTATACCTTACATTATATTATATCATATTACATTACATTATGTTGCCTAGATGTATGAAAGGCTGATTAAATATGTAAGAATACACACAATATTTTTAAGAAACAGTCATACAATTGTGGGAAAAAGAAAGTTACATTAATTTAAATTAAACTAATTGAAAATACATAACTGAAAAGAAATGGAGAAACTCGTATGGAAAGGTTGGAAGCCCACCTCGTGATGCACCAGCTTGTGAAACTACATTAGCAGCAGTAATGTTCAGCGGTTGTTTTCTGTAAGTCTTCATGAACCTCTCACGTTGTGGTGGAATGTTAGCCCACTCTTCTTTCCAGAGTTGCTTCGTCCCATTGATGTTTTTCAGACAGTCATCTCTGCAAAGCTTTCTTGAAATCCAACTCCAGCATTTCAATCAGGTTGAGGTCTAGATTGAGTTTCTGGTATTGGCAACTTCAAAACCAGCACACTGTCATATCCTCTGTTTTATATGGGTGGTTACTCTGGCTAATGGTTTGTGTACTGTTCACACACACACAAATCTGACCTGTCACACACATTTAACTGCCTTGAGTGAGGCCCCTCAAATGCCCACAACCCACAGCCTCTTATGTTGCGCTGTTGGCATGCTACGTTCAAAGGAAGTATTGTCTGAAGGCCAGCATATGCATGTCATAGTATTCCTTAAGCAAACAACACAATGTTCATTTACAAACTAAGACAAAATTTTAATATATTTTGAAGCCAGTTAGCTTCCAATCTTTTTTAATGTGTTTAACTCTGAATGTGACTTGAAATTTTTATTCAATAGAATGCTTGCACGTTTTAAAAGATGAATATAAAATAGTTTCAGTCAGATGCTTCTGATTAGCTGATCAGACCCTCATGACGTCTCCTTCTCCAAAAGACGCCAGCTCCTGAGTTCACGTGTGTGAGACTCACACGAAGAGAAACACAACCAAACAGCCAGCAAAAAACGTACCTCTTTGGTACAGAGCAAGCCTGATCAACTCATCAGACCTGGTTAAAAATAAATGCTTTTCTTGCATCGCACACTTTGTTGTATTCATCTAATGTTTGTTAAAAGTTCTGTTTTGTGTTTTCTCCTCACCTTCAATAGTCTCAGAATCCCTCAGTGACTTTTTTTTAAAAATGTTTTTGCCTTTATTTGCCTCTCAATCCAATGACAGTAACCATCTAGGACATCCAACAAACACTACTGGAAACAACAGGCTGTCCAATATGACTGACCTTTTCTGCTAAAATAACAGCAGTCATGTTGAGATCCATCCATCCATCCATCCATCCATCCATCCATCCATCCATCCATCCATCCATCCATTGTCTGCACCTGCTTATCTTTATGGGGTTGTGTTGGACAAGTCCCTGTTTCCTCCAACCCGCCATGAAATAAAGGGGGTGAAAAAAATTAGTTGTTTTTCTTTCATTTTAAAAAAAAGTTGTGACTTTTTTGTTTTGTTTGTTTTATTAAAATAAATGTTAAACTTTTTGAAAATTAAAAAAAAATATGTAATATATCAAAATAATAGATTCATCATTAGGAATAATTTTATATTACTATGTGTCCAGCGACTATAAAAACTTCCCAGCTGACCTCTGAGCTGCTGTAAAACTGCAACTTTGTTTGATTTTGGTTCCAACTTGCAGTGAAACCAGGAACACAAGGCTTCTGTTCTTGTCAAACACATCAGAGGAAGACCAAAAAAAATACTTTGATCTCTCTTTTTTTCTTCAAAAATGAAGAAAAAAAAATGGGGGGAACGAATTCAGTTCCTGTGTTTTCATTTTTCTTTTTTAAATCTGTGACTCATAATTTTGTAAGTCATCAAGATGGCGTGAATCAAAACGGTGAATCTTATGACTGAAAGCGCTGGGACCGAGAAGGGAGTGTGATGCTTCTTGTATGTGACTGAATAACAAAACTCCTTTGATTTGCATTTCCCAGTTGTCTGACTTTCCTGAATCCCAGTGAAAGTGAGTTCCTCTAAGAATTTCAGAGGGAGTGTTGTTCAATAAACAGAGTGGCAGGCCTGCAGTGTCAGTATGAAACTCAGCCGTTGATGCTGCATGGTTGGACTTGAAGAAATCATCTTCTATGTGTCTGTTGACACAACCTCTTTCAGAATCACACATCCACACCCCCGTACACACACACGCATACACACAGTTGTTATGGTAGACTTTGGACTCAGGTCTTTTGAGAAAACAGGGAGTTTCCTTCCTGGGTGAAGCAATTCTCAGTCATTCAGTGACCTGCTCCTGTGGTCGGTACTCAGCCCGGAGATTTGGGCGGAGAATGAAAACATCAAAGTCAACTATTCACCCTTATAATGGACATGCAGAATCTCAGGTTGACCAAAAGGAGCGTTCTCTCAACTTTCTATATAACTGAAAAGAAAAAACCTGGACTTATTTTTCAGCTTTAGCAATCAAAATTAAAAAAGGATTGTAAAGTTTGTTCAGAGCACTTGCCTGGATGCAGAAATCACTGCAACAAAAGAAAAAAAAAACAAAACTGAGAAATTCCTGACGCACTGAAATGAATATTTTGATGTGTGTCCGTCCTGCAGGAAGTCTAACAAGAGATGAGCAACTTGTACTTATAATTAATCGTATTTTTGAGATCAAATGTTTTAAATTTGAGGAGTTACTGCTTCTCTGTTTCATATCTAATATAACGCTTTGTTTTGACGTCAAGCTTAATGCATTTTGCTTTGAACGTGAGGATTTTTCCAACTAGCGTGCTTAAATAGAATAGAAATAATTTTACTAAACAGGAACATTAACTTGATAATCATTTAAAACTAACTATGATGAAATTGTACTTTAACTGACTGATTGGTTTAATCAAACTACCATACACATTTTGGCTAAAAGCCAGGTTGTAAATTCTGCTAAATGACACAGTCAAAGTGCCTACTGAAGCATGGCGTCATGGTCTCTGAACTCTTTATTCAAAAAGGGAAGCAAGACTAAATGTACATGAAAAAGTACGTTTGAACTGCGGTTTGTCTTTAAAAAAAACTTTGTACGCGAACTATGACTATGTAATAATTCAATTCAAGTGAACTAGTGCTTATCCGGGAGGGGGGGGGGGGGGGGGGGGGGGGGGGTTAGCCCCACATCTTTCCTTTTAAATGGGAAAATGTGGGTTTGTTGAATAAACCCCCCCATACTACTTTTTCCTATTTTTA